>JBCFYV010000767.1:0-69974 GCA_039000515.1 Timema cristinae
CAAACATTTGTTAAAGATATTTTAAAGACAACTAACTCTCTTGTAAATATGCAAAACAATTTTACTGAAATACGAATTCCGATCAAAAAAAGATTTTACGATGAGAAATTGTCCATATTTACAAGACCATTTATTTTGAAACACTGTTGCTGCCAGAAGCTCCTTCTTACCCCGGTAAATCCCCTTCCAACATAACTGAAAGAGAGAAGATTGGCCAACAGTTGACTGAGAGAGAGAATATAAAGCTTTCCTCCATAAAACCTGCAGTTTCCTCGGAAATGATATAGGATATAGTGAGTCTGACGATGAGGGCGAGCTTTATGATGTCTAAGACCAACATGATAATTTAGAACTTTGTATGAAAGAACATTGCAGCCTCGAAAGACGTTCAAAGTTTTAAAGTTGACCATTTTCTGCTTTACATGAAATATCAGCGCGATCTGGATTATTCACTAACCTGAACGCGCCACTCTCAAATTTGTAATGACTCTGTACGCAAGTAGCGTGTGAGAGGGTGTTTATTTAACTTTAAGTTCTCAAAAATTTATTAAGACATTTCCTAGGCCAATTTGTTTTGTCTTCACTCTTGTATTTTTAGCACCGCGTCGTACTACCCGTTCGGTTTATATGCTCACTCTTGTTAATGTAAGTTAAAAAATAATATTTTCATGACCTCAAAAAACATGAAAAATTGATAAAGTAGCAGCATCCAATGAAGAGCTTAAGTTATTATTTTGCCAAGAAAAAGTTATTCTTTCTCTCAATGCCTGTTCCTAGAACTGTTGAATGATTTTATCCAATGACAATACATTTTAATTCGGTACTGTTAGCATTGGCAATTATGTAAATCAACTAAAAATTTTCCGAATGTATTGTTACAGTGCAAAAGGTATAACTTTCTACGTTGTTGTAATACATTCTGAAATAGTTTTAAAAATATTTTATTTACCCAATTGTGTACTATATAGTCTATAATATTATACAGAGTTACACACTTTTTAATTATTAATTAATAAATATATCCTTGCTAAGGTTTAAGGGATGTATTATTTTGGTTTTTTATCATTACATTTTACTAAGCTGTACATTTGTATTTATTTAAAAGTGTGTGAACTAAAGTTATTTCGATCATCTGAATATTTGTATTTAGTTTTAATTTTGAAAGTTAAGTTAGATATTTTGAAGCTAAGTTTGTGTTAGTGCAGATAAAAATATATATTTGACTATATTAAATTGTCAATAATACTAATTCTGGTTTGGCGGGGGTGTTTCATAACTATGGGAATCAATAATAAAAACAAATTATCTTTGGTAATTTATTTTTAAATTTTATAATAAACTACATTTGATCGATATGGGTTGTGGTGGGCCCTATGAAATATTAGTCGAGGGCCTGAAGATGAGCACGGCCAACGCTGATTATAGCTCTGGGACTTCCCACCCCCAATATATCAGCTTCAAGCCAGCACACGTCTTGAGTGTTGACTATTTTTAATAAGAGCTATGTGTAGTTAAGAGTCATGAATGAGTCTGTTGACCGTGTAACAAACTATTTTAAACAAAACATTAGCTGTACCATTTCCTTACCTTATTGTTTCTAGTGATTAATGAGTCATGACTGAAAATTACTTTTAATAATCAACTAGCTCATGTCGGACCTTTACAGTAACATATACATGATTGTTTAGTTATATAGTTTTAAATATATACATGTATGTCATGTTATGCATACATTTAGCCCTACAGGTTTATATTTTTTTTATATATATTGTACATTGATTGAAATCTAATTTACCATTGTACTTGTAGAATCAAACAATATACTAACATATATGTTAACCTTTGTTGACGCCTCATATTTATTTAATTATGAGTAATATTCAATTGCTAAATAATAAAAATAGATATCCTGTATAGGGCTATAAGCTCATTAAGGGACACGTGGCCTATACGTCAATCCCGTATAATCTGTTACCACCCACTCTACTCCCTCTTAGCTACGGCCACACTAGATTAAAAGGAAAGTGAGGGTAAGCTACAAAAAATGATAAACAAGGAAGACATAAGCAACAGTTTGGTAACAGTATGAATGTGTTATTTAATATAATAACAATTTAAACAATAATTTACATGACCTCAAAAATCCATCAGGGGTTGTGTTGAAAATCATAATAAACAAATACGCAGTACTATCATGCGAATGTTTCCAAACATGAAACATGTTCTTAAAAGGGGCTTGCATAGGGGAGCCATGACAGTGTCACTCAAGTGTTCAGCTCTTTCACGATTTTGATTAAACTATTAGTAGTATCGAGGTTTGGTCTTCACTGGGATGAATACAAAACTTTATTCTATGTTACTATAATAAAGAGAGATGTCAACATAGTTTAAAATATGAAATTTTGCCCTTAGAGAAGTCATAATAAGGGATATTTGAGTTGATCGTTAAAGACCTAAATCCAAGGGAAACTAGAGGGCAATACTCTAGGAACATAGAATAGAGTTTTGTGAATCGAATTATATAATTTATTAGGGGGTCACAACACAAAATTTATTGGTATCATTATTAAGCTGAGAGGTAGCAACTGGTAGCATTTCCCTGTACGCTAACGCCATCACTAGGCAAAGGACCAGTCAAGCTTTGCTCTGAACGTAGGAGGCGGTAGGAGAAGGGAAAGAATGGCAGACGAGCAGGCTAATCCTTCTCTCGCTTCCTCTTGCCGTTCTTACTTCCACTCGGCTCATCACCTTCGGTAGAAGTTTACAGGTCGTGGCGCACGTACATTTTGACCACATTTTATTAAGTGGAAGCTAAAAGAAATTAGCGTCAGTATGGACGAAGAAAAAACAACTGTGGACCATAGAAGAGGGAAAAAAAGAAGATTATACCTCACAGCCCATCGCAAGAAAAGAAATTGGAATAAGGTGAAGAAACTATGAATTGGTGATTCTGGGTGACTATTTTTTAAGTTTATATAGCAATAGTGAATTGGTCAAAAATGATACTGGCCTATTTATATTCATGTATTTATCATACACTTTTTAAACACACAACCTAACTTAGGTAATAATGTGATCTGTACATCACATTCAGAAAAATAGCCTAGATATTCACTATTCAGATAAAAGGACGTATCCATCTAGAAATAGAAATTTTATTTTATAGCACCCCCTGAATCAGCTTCACGAATCTCCACCAAGGTGCATTAACGGTAGTTCTTTAAATGTGAAATTCACTTTGGTTTTATAATCTATCTACACGCTAATGTGAGAGCACTTTTTTGTATCAAATCCTTTCTCTTCCTCACCCTAGTAAATTAATTTTTATACTGTTGTTTTAATTTTTTTTAATAGTTCCTCCATCCGTCCGTCCGTCCGTCCGTCCGTCCGCCCCCCCCCCCCCCCTCAAAGTAACAAAGGCTTATTTTTAAACCAAAACTGTGTTATTAAAAATTCATAAATTTAATTTAAGAATAATATTTGTTCCCATGACTTCATAATAATAAAATAGATTACTGGAATATTTGTTTTAATTTTTTTGGTTAAATGGTTAGTTTTAAAAAAAATACTAGTTTTATGTGACAATAATTAATAATTGAACATGCTTGACAAAATTAAATCCTGTATTATTTTGCATGCAAATAATATGTCATATCAATAAAATATTCAGATAATTACACTTTTCACCTGAGATTTTTGAGTCACATGCTGAAATACTAATTATGCAAAATGTAAGGCAAAGCATAGTGGTTTCTTATATTTAACCAATATTATATAACTCCACAATTATATTCAATTTACAGAAAATACTTACTGGTTATTACTGGTTATAGGAAAATAACTATTTAATAAAAGCATGTTGTAAATTTCTGTGATTTTGGTGAATGATCAATGACCAAAACACAAAACATCATGGCGGGATAGTAAATTCGGCTTTATGTTTTTCTACTGTCAGAAATGTTCAAATATACCGTTTATAGGCTTTTGATGTTGTAGTTTTATAAAAAAACAAGTTTCTTAAAACGTGATATTATTTATCTACAGAGTATGCTTTGTAAAGGCAAGTGACTTAAATACTAACAGAGGTGGTAACAGTTCATCGAGCGAGCAAAAACCTAATATTCAAGAACAGATAGAAACTATGGATTGCAATTCTGTGTCTCCTTCTTCTGAAGAAAGGTGAGTTTCTAAATAATGTTATGGTGTGGTCTATAATCAGCTGGTGACCTGGTGGTCTAGGGGTAAGGTGCTGGACTTCTGTGCTGGAGGTTCGGGTTTCAATCATTGGTCCTGGCACAGATTTATCTGATTACCAAACCCTTCCTTCACCTCTGACAAGACATCTTGAGAATGTGGGGAATGCCAGGCCTCCACCGTGGTTCGGATTCCATGTTAAACTGTAGGTCCTCCATTTCATCTCGCAATCACCCTCATTACACATTAGCGTAAGTGCGTATTACCCGAGCGGGTTGTAAAACGCGATGCTAATAATAATAATAATATAATCAGCTCTCTGTCGACTTGCAATAAATTTTATTGCTTGAAAATCTTGAGTATAAAAACTTTATAATAAATATTAAAGTGCTAAAAAGCTGTACATATATATAACCAAATTAATAGTTCCTTAGACGAAAGGACCACAGCATCCTTACTAAAACAAATTTATTTTATATAGGCCTACCAATAGTTGTTTACATTTTGATTTTATGAATATTCATCGTGATATAATCCCCTCTCCACTTTCGGGCACACCTACCAGCATCTTATCTGATACTATTCGGTATCCTCACAGCAGCGTACAAATTAATATATTCACACATTCAATAATTAGTAGGCCTAGCAGCAGCACCTTTACAGAATATTTTATGGACATATCCTCCGGCGATTAGTCGAAGACATCATTGTATTCACAACTGTAAATATTAGATTTCATAACTCACTTTAGTGTTTTAATTTATTTAGTAGAGGACGCGAGAAAAATTAAGTGTTTTTTGCAGTTTTCACAACAAACTTTTTTAAATCAAATGCTTCATTAGAGACATATAGTTTAATTTTCTATACATGGCAATATCAACAGCTGTTCTTGAATATCTGCTATGAGCATAGCATCATTTAATGAGAAACATTTTAAACGAGGAGAAAAAGTTTTCACAAAATTCTAGGACAATCATGACAGAAATTTAACAACTGTTGATATCACCTTGTAAAGAAAATTAAACTCTATGTTTGTACTGGAGCAATATTTGATTTAATTTGCTGAAAAAAATAGTTTGCTACCAAAAACTGCAAAAAAAAAACTAGTTTTCCTGGCATCCCCTTTGATCCCACCTTAAGTACAGTTAATAGGAGTGCCACATTCATAGAAATAGGGTATAAAGTCTGAAACTAGCTGTGATATCTATAGTTATAACTATATGTTTTGTGTATTTTGAACTGGTACACATTTACAGAGGTATCAACTATAATCTGGCATATTTGGAACCCGTCCCTGCCATGACAGAACAATATTATGAGGTTCATGGTGAAGCCGCTGCAGAAAGAGGAAATTTAGATCAATTGTAAATCGAAGCAAAATGTTTATCTTACTATTTTACACAACACTTTTGGGTAAGAGTGGAATTCACATTTATATGAGAAAATTAAGTCAAACATGAGTGAAAAGGACTCCAAATAGGAGAATGAAATTCAAGCCTACATATTGTGATTTTATGGCTGGCTACCTATTAAAAAATCGCGCTGAAAGACGTGTCATTAGTATGGGCTAGTCTTCATTTGAAGTAACTATACAGTTGGGATGAAATATATATTATGTTTATTTCGCCCTTCCAGGCTATTCTTATTTAACTACACTTCTAGGACAAGAATGAGGAAAGTATAATTTTGAGCAAATGCTACAACATTGGTATGGATGGGGAGTGTGAAATAATATACTATATAATATAAGCTACAGGCCAGATATTGAGGAAGAATACATTAATACCTAATTAATCTTGCTTTCAAGATCAGGGATGAAGTTTAACGTATAGAAATCATTACTTACTACGAATTAATTTCCATAACAAAAAACGTTTTAGAGATCATCGTTAGATCTCAAACTAGCGTTGAAATAAGCCATTTTACCAAGTTGATTTAATTTTTTTTTATTAAAGAGTTTATTTACTCATACATGGTATTAATATTGTGTGTGCTTATTGCGAGATAAAAAATTGCCAATTTATTCCTCATATCTCCCCAATTTTACAAATTAATTGATTTGCTGTAGGGCAAAACTAAACTGGTTTATTAAATTTGTGATATTACATTGTGCGAGAATGAGAATTAAAAAAAAAAATGAAAGTCATAAAATGTATGTTAATAGTATTCCTGAAATATTTTCTTTATATTATGTATGACCCGCCTCGGTGGCGTAGTTGGCTAACGCGCCAGTCTTGTTAAGCTCGACTGCTGAGGACGGGGAGATCGAGGTTCGAATCTCGGTTGGGTGAACTGGGGTAGTTTTTCCTAAATGGTTTTCCACTCTCCCTCCACGCAAATGCGGGTTCACTTCCTCTAATTCAACCTTCCCAATTCCCAATCCATTATCGTAATTAGTACTTAAAGCGTATTAACCGAACGGGTAGTAAGACGCAGTGCTAAATAATAATAATAATAATAATAATAATATATTATGTATTTATTTGATTAACTCAAAATAACTTTAGTAAGAAAAACAAAATAGCAATTTAACTTTAAACAAAATAGTGTAAAATAGGTGTATATATTTTAATGAAAAAATTAAAGAATGCACAAGACATAAATTCAACAAAAACTTTAGTCAATGATTTATTTATTACAAATTATTATTTTTACATCAATAATCTTTTTTTTCAGGAATACTACAATCGATACATTTCAAATAAGCCCCCCTCGACATTCAGAGATTCCATCCTGTAACTTAACTGATGGTGACACAATTGAAAGTATTCTCCCTCCACATTTAGAGTCGCCTAACCCCACATCTCTAGATAATACCATACATTCGACTACTGTTAATTCAGAAACAGAAGTTATAATAGATATTTTCCCGGAAGATGTGCCACAGACACCATTGTCTTCACAACAGTAAATATTACATTACACATTTTAGTGTTAACTTATTTAGTGAACAATAAATTAATTTCAAATTTTGAATTAAATTGTTACCAAGCTACCCTGATTAAATATGATACATATTTAATAGGAGTGTCACCTAATAAAAATACAATTAGAAGCTGAAATACACTATCTAGAATTATGAATGTAATAAAATAAATGCTAGTTAAATATCACAGGCTAAAATTAAGATTAGCACAATCATGGCAGTGGGAAGGTGATCAATTTAAATTAAGCCTAGTATTAAATTAGTTGAAAAATTATACATGTACACGGGAATTGATTCCGTGAGTGCTAAGACAAAGGTCCGGGGTTCAATTCCCGTGCTAAAGCTATCAGTTAACATTTATGGTTCTGGTTCCAGTTCCATTCCTTGCATTAAATACGTCAAGCTACAGTGAAACTTTGTTTTGTTTTTTCTTTCCAGGGACACAAATGTTTTTAAAACACCCTATATCATAGAAGGACGCAGAATAGTCGACTTACAGTACTTTTTGGAATGTATTCAAGCAATAAAGCATAAAGGGTTCGACTCCACATTTTCAAATATGAATATTACAGGCGAAACAAGGAATGGCTTCTGCAGCACATTACACTTGCAGTGCAAGATGTGTGGGGTTCTCGAAACACTCCGTACTGAAAACCCCAACTCACCGATGAATGTTAATTCCGCAAAGGTGGTTGGCATTATTAACACAGGCCAAGGTTTTTCTCAGATGGAAGAGTTGTCTGCAGTACTAGATATGCCTTGTATGGGCAATCCTATGTACCAAAAGATACACCAAGAAGTAGGTGAACATCTAGGAAGCATTGCTTCTGATGAAATGATGGCTGCCGCGCGTGAGGAAGCAGCATTGGCTGTCAAAGACGGAAATGTGGACAAAGAGGGTCGACCAATGATAACTGTTGTTGCAGATGGAGCATGGTGCAAAAGTTCTTATAAAAGCAAATACGACGCTCTCTCAGGAGTGGTAAGTTATATATAACACATAGTATTGAGACGTAGAACTGTGTGTTGAGCTAGATGAAACGTTCTTGAATACGGGTCCCTACATTGAACGCCAATTATGTTGTTCTGATATTTTACTGCCGCGATGGACGCCAATTGAAGAATTATAATTAATAAACACTTATTATTTTGACATGTTTTTTATTTCTGAATCTGTTTATTTAATGTGAAAATAGATCATGTAGTTGAAATATATACGCGGCCTATTGTATGAGCGCGGACAGGTGTTGCTGGACCCCAAGTGAATTCTGTCAGTTCTGGACACCAACTGCCAACTGCCTTTACGTTGCACCATTCTTTGTATATATCCCTTGCTCATGGAAGCTTCGAGAAGGTTTAGTTCAGAAAAACAAAATACAAGACAAAAACATCTCGGTCTTACTAGAAGCTTCGAGAGCCGGAAATTGACTCAAGTTACATTTTAAAATCTCTCTTCGAACCTTCGAGAAGAGGAAGTTATTATTTGAAATATTATATACAGTCAAAATGACTTGACTGGTGTCACGTGCGTGACGTCACTGTCCAGTGGCGTTTGCCTTCTTAGAAGAAGAAGTGCTTTAAGCGCCATTTAATATATTACATAATTTAAATGAAATAAGATACGTTTATCAAATTAGGACGATATTATTGTCAATGCTTTCACATACTTTTCAGGGGCAAATCAATTACATTACAATACCCCCCAAAGTGTATCTGAAAGTAGAGATCTAGTCGTATACTTTTTGATACGCTTTGCTAAAAAAATGAAAAGACATGATCATTTTTCGCACACCCTGAATAAAGTTTCACAAATAACAATATTTTGAAACATCCTGTATAAAATTTCACAAATTGGATAAATTCCAATAATTTGGAACACTCTGTATAATGTTGTTCTTGAATGATAATAATATTTGAGTGGTGTTCTTCGACTGTAAGTTTACATGAAGTATATATATATATATTGAAGTTATATAAAACAAACATTAAAATATAAAATGTTAATCAAAAAGTTGAAATTAGATAAATCAAATATCAAGATATAAAATTGTTAAGTATAATTACAATTAATTGAAATAAAATAATCTAAGTTTATTATATACAAATTTGGATTTAATATAAAGATTTGAATTTAATTATTACTAATCAAAGTTTTTTATTTTTTATTTAAAAAAAACAAAATTCGTTGCTATAACGTCCTTAAGATTGATTAAAATACATTAAACTTGTTAATAAAAAATGGAATATAATTGTCACTAATCAAAGTGTCTTTTAATCATTTATCGGTTTAAACACTTCGTTGCACTTCAATGATCCTTCACGGATCCACTTTTACTATTATTATATTAACATACTTAACAAACACTCTTAATGCTACACATACTCTTAAAAGCCTGACGGCCAAATTCGCTATATGAGCCATTACTTAGAATACATTTACTGAATACTTAGCTTAAAGACACAAAAAAGAATTTACAAAATAAACTCAATTACTTAAAAGATAATATAATTACATTGTTTTGGACAGAGAAAGGATAATAACAGAACATCTGAACCACCTTACCAAAATCTTTATTTATGAGAATACCTAATCTTAAAACAAATTTAAAATACTTGAAATATATAGACGATAATTTTGGAATCATAAAGCACGTTATAAATCAGTATGAAATTATATATCACACTATTATAAAATATTGAAAATTATTTTTCTCCTTCTTAATTGAATAATTAATTTCTCATTAGTGAAAAAAAATCTTTACCTGCATCTTTCTGTTGATTACAATCTTTTGACTATTGCCTGTTTGCCTTAGGTGTTTAAAAAATGAAATTATAATAAAATCTTTTATAGTAGCCTAATTAGGTCTAACACCCTAATTAGCTCTCATCCTTGTTAATACATTAGCATTATTATATCACGTAATCACAGAATACCCTTTTAAACTTCTCCACAATCTCCTCAATATCTTTAAACTTTAATCCAGAATTAACCATTGGACATTTATCACATATTATTTAGTGGAAAGCTTAGGCCTCGGCCTCATTTATTATAACTGACTCTTTGTTGCGTGCTAGCTCTATGATTGTGAATACCTGCTACCTGAACTTTGGTGATCCCTTTGATTCACCACTTATAAAAAATGAAATTATTCATCATGGCTTAATACACCTCAACTTCCTCACTCAATTCTCCTCAACGCTGCTAGATGCCCTCGGGCCATCCTTAAACTCATAACGACGATTAATTAATCTAGATCATGGCTTGCCCATAGCTAAGACCATATCTGAAAAAACCTCAACTCCACTTTCTCAACCTATATACCTCAATGAAAAGACCTCAACTCCACTATCTGAAAAAAATGCTTTTAAACAAGACACTACTGGCCTCTTATTTCCACTCACCTTAACATACTGTTATAAGAACTCAAGTGCATATCTAAATTAATTTCTCTAGATATCTTAGATCTTACTCTTCAGATTATTAGCTTACTCTGTGATTCCGTTACTATCTTAATCAATATCGTTGAATTTATTGCAATTTAATTAATTGAATTAAAATTAACCCCCACATAAATATTAAAATCCTTATCTTGATTATAAAAAAATGCATCATTGATGAAATCGTATATTTATTCAGATTTCCAAGATTGTCTATTAATTAATCAAACTTCCTAACTTTTTACTTAAATTGAAATTATATAACTTCTTGTTAAAATTAAAATTTATATTTTTATCTCTAATTATTACTTAAACAATAGTTTACAATTAACAAAAATTATGACCTACTCTTAGAATATACTTAGACCCTAATCTCTCCTCGCGTGTTTACAGGCTTTCACGCACCTCCAGCTGACAAAATTATCCAAGCCCTCACCTAACCTTCTATCCGATGTTATCCCTTGCATGCTTCTAAGGGTCCATGCCCCCTCCAGCTGACAAACTTATCCAAGCCCTCACCTAACCTTCTATCTGATGTTCTCCCTTGCATGCTTCTAAGGGTCCATGCCCCCTCCTTATCTGTTCTATTTTGATTTATACAACTTTCTAAAATTATGCTAAGTCCAAATGTTATTAATCTAAATTGATAAGAATTTATATTTTTATACGTATAGATTTTATACTTAATGTACCGGGTTTGACTCTAAGTCAAAGAAATATTATTTTCCCTTCAAGTAACTGTCATTGTACTACTTCCTCTCTTCTTTTGAACAATATATGTTTATCTTTATCTTGTTTTTGGAGGTAGAAAAATAACAAAAGATTTCAACAACTTGTTTTAAGTCATACATTTTAACAATAAAAACCTTTTACCTTTTTCAAAAAAAAAAGATTAGGGTCGTTTCTCCGTAGTTATGGTCAATAATGGTTTCTTCTAAATTTCTATTTATGTGTAAAATTTATGCTTTTAACATCTTGCTACGTTTAAATAATTATAGTTACACTTGTCTGTGTGTGTCGTCTTAGCTTTGCGATGTAGGAATGACAATAGATGACCGACCACCTGTATTAAGTGCGCCGTAGGAATGACAATGAATGTTTAGAATGTTTTACAACCCTCTCAATTTTTACAAAAGAAGGATTAACTTCCTTTTCAGAAACTAAAACATTAGTCTCACTTTTGTAGTTGCTGTCTTTACTGGCATGTTTACAATTTCATTTTGAGGTGTGTCACCCCCCTTACTAACTTCAAAATATACGCAGTTTATGTGTTATAGAATTGGTGTTACTGTTTACTTACATCTCTATTTTAAACTTTTCTTACTATGGCTAAATAATTATAGTTACCCTTATTTTACTTATTTAAAATTTAAATCTTTAGTTAAACTGCTAATTTTTCACATTTATATAATCCGAAATTTAAAGTTTATTTAATTGCCTCCTGGATCAAATATTTTTTGTGAGTCGTACTCATTTAAATTTGATGTCCCTGAAAATGGTGGCACATAATTAAAACTTGGAGGTTGATGTACTTGATTGGTTGTGAATCTGGGGTTACCTGTATTGTTATTTCTATTAATTTGTTGATCACTCGAATTTATTTGCCTCGAAGGTCCTTGGTTCCTATCCTGTCGATATTCTATTCTAGGATGTGGATATTTTCTATTTTGCTCTGGTATTGGATAATTATTTTGATATCTCTGCCTATCTTGTCCATTATTAATTACTTTGAATTGAGGGTTTGTTGATTGCCTATGCCTATCAATATTATATTTGTTTGTTTGATCATTGATTTCTTTGTTTCTTTGATATCTATCGTCAAATGCCATTAATACTCTCTCTACTTCTTTGATGTTCTGTTTATCTATGCTAATGAGAACGTCTTGTACTGGAGTTGGAAAATGATTCATTAGAAGACCTATCAATCTATCCTCTACTACTAGGTATCGCAAATATTTCGCTTGTGTCACAAATTTATTGAAATATTCACTCATAGTACCATCCTTGTCGTTATATTTTCCATTGAAAATTAATTGTAGAAAATCTACCTGCATATTTTGAGACCAATATTTTTCCAAAAATATTTCCCTAGCCAGCTCGTATGTCTCCCATTCACTCTCTATACTATCTGTCCAGGATTTCGCCTCATCTTCTAGGCCTGATAAAAATATCTCTATTTTGACTTTTTCATTTATTCTTTCTCCTTTAAATACTCATTCTACTTTATTTATATATTGTACTGCTGAAATGTTTCCTCTCTTTCCTTTAAATTTTGGAATAAGTGCTAATGACGTTTCTCTTAGTCCCTTAGCAAATAAGTTGGTAGTATCGTGTAAGTTACTAGATTCCCCTAGATTTGTTTGATTTTCAACCACAAAATCGGTTAGTTTTTTATCTAGTTTTTCTACTGCCTTATTTACGATCCCATCTATCTGTTCTTTAATTAAAATTTTATTTGTGTCTTGCTGAGAATCAAGTACTGATCTTACCTCATTTATTTCTTTTTCAAGATTGTGTTGGACTACCTTAACATTAGTTTGTGTATGTTCTACCTGTTCCATTAACCCTTTAATTGATTCTTGTTCTACTGTTTCTATTTTATTTTTATTGGCTGAAATCTGTTCCATTAACTTGAACTGTCCTTTCCTTAAGTTTTCATGCTTTTCAATCAAAATCTGTTTTACTTTTTCCTGTTCTATCACTTTTGTGTCTACCTCATTTAACTGTACTGCTAAGTTTTTGTGAACCGTCTCTAATTGGTCTATTTTTTGCTCTACATAACCAAATCTCTGATCACAAACCTCCTTACTTAACTCTATTTTAGCACTTAGTTCTTTATTAATTTGTTCAAGTTTAATCTGATTTGTATTTATTTTCTGATTAATTGCCTGGGTATTTGCATATATTATTTGATTAATTTCGTGTCTACTTGTATCTATTTCCTGTTTAGTTGCATCTATTATTTCGTGTTTAGTTTCCTGGCTACTTTTCTCATTACTCGCTACTATTTGCTGTAACATTTTCTGATTACTTTCTTGTAACATTTTCATAAGTTGATTTAAATCTACTACAGGTTGCTCCATATTTTGTTCCCTATTCTTTTCTCGTTCTTCCTCATCTACTAAAACATTTCCTTCTTTTTCTGTCCTATCTCCTTCTCTCTCTCCCTCTGCAAATGACTCTCCATTGTCCTGTTCACTTTCTCTTATTTCCTCATCTGATTGCTCTAGACCTAACTGATTTCTATGTCTAGTTTCATTTTCTACCTCTTCAGAATAGCTACTAGCGTCACTATTATCATTTGAATCTGCCATTTTTTAATTATTGTTCCCTTAATTTAAATCATAAAAAAAAAAGTATATACTGTTCCACTCCCAAAATGCACAAATGACATAAATATATTTTTCACTAATTAATTTAAGTATCTGTTGATGACTTATCTGTGATCTCTTCTTTATACTCGTCTCCACCCCCAGTCTTCTTTGGTGATGGTTGATGGTACGCTGCTTCCTGTTTATCTCGGTCCTCGGCGCTGCTTCCTGCTTATCTCGGTCCTCGACGCTGCTTCCTGCTGCTTATCTTATCTCGGTCTTCGGCGTTGTCCTCTACTGCTTATCTCGGGGAGGTATCTCGTGCTGTATCTCGGGGAGGTATCTCGTGCTGTATCTCGGGGAGGTATCTCGTGCCCCTAAGTTGGGAAGCCAATTGAAACGTTCTTGAATACGGGTCCCTACATTGAGCGCCAATTATGTTGTTCTGATATTTTACTGCCGCGATGGACGCCAATTGAAGAATTATAATTAATAAACACTTATTATTTTGACATGTTTTTTATTTCTGAATCTGTTTATTTAATGTGAAAATAGATCATGTAGTTGAAATATATACGCGGCCTATTGTATGAGCGCGGACAGGTGTTGCTGGACCCCAAGTGAATTCTGTCAGTTCTGGACACCAACTGCCAACTGCCTTTACGTTGCACCATTCTTTGTATATATCCCTTGCTCATGGAAGCTTCGAGAATGTTTAGTTCAGAAAAACAAAATACAAGACAAAAACATCTCGGTCTTACTAGAAGCTTCGAGAGCCGGAAATTGACTCAAGTTACATTTTAAAATCTCTCTTCGAACCTTCGAGAAGAGGAAGTTATTATTTGAAATATTATATACAGTCAAAATGACTTGACAGGTGTCACGTGCGTGACGTCACTGTCCAGTGGCTTTTGCCTTCTTAGAAGAAGAAGTGCTTCAGGCGCCATTTAATATATTACATAATTTAAATGAAATAAGATACGTTTATCAAATTAGGACGATATTATTGTCAATGCTTTCACATACTTTTCAGGGGCAAATCAATTACATTACATAGATATATTATTTAATATAATATTGTAGTCACTAAATAAACTTTTAAAACTCAATTTTGTTTTTGCTTTTCAGTTTAAAGTATTTGAATGGTCCTGTAGGTAAATATATCCTACACTAAATTTTGTTTATGATACTAGGCATGCATTGTTAGCTTCAAAACAAAAAAGGTGATATACATGGGTGTTCGCAACTCCTATTGCTCTATTTGTGAAAGAGCATCTTCTCAAGAAAAAACCTACTAAAGAGCACATATGCTATAAAAAATTGGACACAATCTGCCACTGCAATGGAAGCTGAAATCATAGTTGATGGGTTCAAGCAAAGTGTACCAATGTATGGAATCGTGTATGCCGAACTTATAGGTAACTTAACATAGCGCTTTAAACAATTAGTTAATATCGTAACATCAAAAAGTTTTGATTTATAATCCAGTTATTTCATTGGGAACCTAACAAAAACTAATATTAATAAATTATATTCAAGCGTACCGGGTGTGTGGGTACAGTCTGTTAGCAGTACCATCAAAATCCCTAACTAAGCACCACAACACCCAGTCGCCATTATTACAAATATGAAGGATAACCACAAGGGGTTTTATTTGGATATCCACTACAAGCCCAATTATTTCCTGTCTCACCTGAGAAGTACCAACTATGCCCATGGGAAGATTCAGTAAATAAAATTATGTATAAACAAGAACGAAGTGCAGGTAACAAACATTGCCCAACGGCTAATTTATTGAAGTTGTAATTTACATGGAACCGTATATTAAACATACTCTAATAAACATGGGAGACTCATCACTTCTCCTATTCAACAAACATAACAATGTCTAAGACCAGGCTAAACGAGGAATAGTAAACGACAAGCATCCCCGTCTATACATTATTACAATGTCAACAATAGGTAAGTTTAACCTCACGCTAGCTATCGCAAAAGATTACAATGTTAGATATATTTCCCAAAACCCAGTTTACAACAGTTAGCTCGCTAACGCCTGAAAACATTAACATATTCTTATGTTCTTATTTTTGATAGATTTATTTATACACCTCATTAAACCACATGTAAAGAAACATAGGGATATAAGATAATTGAAATTTATAACTTGCCGTTTATAAACAAACTAATATGCAAAAATGTCCTACTAGACTGAGAGCATAAAAAAGGAGCATTAATTTAGTATGAGAGATAACCATAAATACCAACCAATATTTACTAAATCCCGCAGGATTGTAATAACAACAACCAGGAATTACAGCCATCTGACTGATCGCTAACTGTATTTTCCATATAAACAATCAAACTAATAATGGCATCTAACAAATAGTTTCCCTGGCCTTTGCACCAAGAATACAACCCTAACTTGAATATTACAATAATTTGGCATATCTGCACCAAGATTACAACCCTAACCTGAATATTACAATAATTTGGCATATCTGCACCAAGATTACAACCCTAACCTGAATATTATAATAACGTGGCATATCTGCACCAAGATTACAACCCTAACCTGAATATTATAATAACGTGGCATATCTGCACCAAGATTACAACCCTAACCTGAATATTATAATAACGTGGCATATCTGCACCAAGATTACAACCCTAACCTGAATATTATAATAACGTGGACTAAGATTAATTTCCTGCCATCCTCGGCAGACTTACGTTCTATTAGTCCTAGGGCCCTACATATCGCCCATGTGAGCCTAACGTCTATCAGGCACCAAAGAGTGACTTCCTTAGCAAAAAATAAGCTTATATCTGATCTTACTCAGTGGAGGAAACAAGGGAAGGAGAGAATTACATCATAATGCGGTCACTATAATCCAATCATGAAGCCTATATCTGCCCAAGCGCGTGTGCATAGCGCTGGTTGGACGGACACACAGTCAAGGGGGGCGGGAGTCACTTCGGGCCGCGGGAGACAGAGAGCCTTTCTTCTAACAGTCTTTTCGCGGATGAGCGCTTTTGATAGATGTATCAGTTCACAAAAGCACTAGAGCGCGTTAACTGTCACTTTCTCACACACAGTTCGATGTTTGTTGATGTGTTGTTGATGTGGCGTGATCATTGTCGTTGTACGAGAATCCAGCCGGTCTGTTGAATAGGGTGAGTAAGATATGTAGTTTGTGCCGGGTTAGTCTCTCCACGGTACAATATTGCCTTACCAGTTTGATATTGAATTAATAAGTGGATTTAATTATTTTTTTAGGAGATGGGGATGGCAGTGTCAGGAAACGTTTGAGCCTAGCCAAGCCGTATGGTCCTGATTTCAAGATAAAAAAGATTGAATGTGCAAATCATATTCTTTGCAACTATGTGAATAGGGTAAAGGAAATTGGGAAAAGAGGAAAGACCCAACTAGGTACAATTCCTGGAATTATTAGGTCATCCATTCAACAAAGAGTTTTAAGAATGCGATATGCTGTAACTGAGGCAATAAAATATCGTCAAGTACAACCTTTCCCTCATCATGAAAATGTCAAACAACTAAAGGATGACATAAGTAATGGGCCAAGTCATGTTTTTGGTGATCATTCTCGGTGTGGGGAGCGAGGATATTTTTGTCAGGGACCAAAAGAAGGTGAAACAAATTTAGTGCCAGAGTTGATAAAATATGGCTTATGGGAAGATATAGTTAGTGCTCGTAATTCCTTGGCATTCCATGCTCAGAGCCTAATCTTTAACGTTAGTAATAATATTGCAGCGTCATTTAATAGTGTAGTTGCCAAATTCATCGGCGGAAAGCGCATTAATTATGCTTTGAGGGGCTCTTATCAAGTTCGCTGTACAGCAGCAGTAACTTCCCACAACAAAGGTCCTACACTACATAGACTCCTGCACAAAAAGATGGCTATTGTCAGTCCTGGTGTAAACACTAAAAGGTTTGTCACACGAAAAGTTAAACGTCTAAATGCAAGGACCAAGCGGAAATTGCAGTACCCTCCCCTCAGAAAACCACAAAAGAAGTCTTCAGGTCCAGATTAGCACTATGGGGTTCTGGACATTCCGGCTAAAGCTGACCTCAATGAAGAAGACTATAATCTGAAGAAAGAACATTTTATTTGTAGTTTGCGTATGACAGAAGAACAGAGGAAAGCCTTGATTTATGAAACGGTCGAACAAAGTCAGAATGGAGAATGGAGAAGACAGCGAAGGAAGCGAGTGACAGCTTCATGGTTTGGTAAAATTTGCAAAATGAGACAGAGCACATCGAAGGCAAATCAAGTAAAGACTATGTTACATGGAACATTCTTTGGAAATTATAGGACTCGATATGGTGTTGCACATGAACCTATGGCAATAGAAGCTTTGGAAGAAATGTTTGGAGTAAAAGTTGAAAGGGTGGGGTTGGTAGTCGACAGAAATATATAATTTATTGCAGCATCTCCCGATGGATTTATAGGTGATGATGCTATCGTCGAAATTAAGTGCCCTGCATCGGCGAAAGATTTTACACCAAATGAAGCCATAAAATGCAAAAAAATCAAGTTTTGCACATTACGAGGAAATGATATCCTTTTAAAAAAAAGTGATAGTTACTATTACCAAGTGCAAGGACAATTACACATAACTGAAACACGGTGGTGTTACTTTGTTGTCTGGACAAGAAAAGGAATGTCCTTCATGAAAATTGAGAAGGATAGTGAAATGGAGCCTCAATTAATTAGATTTTATATGGATAGTTTGCTTCCAGAGATACTTGATTCAATATATGATTGAGGATTGCCAATAAGGGACACCTTTTATAGAAAACCAATATTTAAAATGATGGACAGCCATCAAAAAGAAAATATCTTAATTAGGTTGTGAATGGATGAAATTTTGTTTTACTCCTTGGTGGAGTTTAGATAAGAATATTAGATAGATAAGATAGATAAGACTATTTCCCTTCAGTTTGTTTTTCATCATATTTTGAACATTACTGACCATAATTTCCCTTCATTACTTAATAAACGTTAAATGAACATGAGAGGTCTTAATTTTGTGATGTACGCAATGGTGGATCTACATAAAATAGCACCTATGGCAAGCACTGGAATTGCGCCTCTGTAATACAAACTCATTAATTTTATATTTAACACATTATGGTAACATAAGAAAACTATGAATGCACCTTCCTTGTTTTTACTGACACAAATTGATCTATGATGTCTTAAAGTCTGTTGTTTATGTTTATTCTCTTTACACAATCAACAGAGCAAATCACACAATCAGCTTTGACCCATGAAGACTTTCAAATACGAAGGTATTAGTTTCAGATCTCACAGCTGACGATGGTTAGCAGTATCTGAATATCACTGTGAAGATTGTGGAAAATGCTCTCATCTGCATACTGAGCAATACATTCTGGAAGTTCTTCAAGTCTTGATATTTTCATGTTGGCCCGACTTGAAAAAACATGTGATAATCTAAAATGTCTTCATATAGTTGTTGTCCATCAACAACACAGCTATAAAATTTTCCTAAATGTTCGCACTTCTGGTTCGAATCTTTAATATCGTCAGCGTAACACAGTCCCTTGGCATCAATAAGAAAGTCAAAGAAAGTCACTTCTTATTTCACTGGTTTCATTTCCATCGTCTGTAATGTCCTGGATAGCTCTAAGTATCTTTTCAAGGTACTTGTTAACCGGCTTCATTGCTTTTATCCTTGCATTCCATCTGATTTTGGGCTCCGACTTCACAACCACAGACGCAGCGTTTTTCATACCTTTCTTTGAGTGAGTGATTGTCACAATTCACTAACAATACCAGGCTGTCTGTCTCACTTATTCTTTGTTGAACACTACTCTTGTGTCAACCATCACAGCAGGGTTGTCATAAAACTGTGACTGAAACTCCTTTAGCTCCTTTTCATCCTTTTTTTTCCTTTTCTGTTAAAAGTTTCTTTAATCATTAATAAAAATCAAAGCGACCTCAAACGTCATAAAACAAATGTGATTGTGTTGTTAGTAACTTTTTAAATATATTCTCAATTTTAGATAAAATTATTTATTTACTGATAAATAATTAGAAACGTGTTTAGTTTAAATATTATTTTACATTTAAAACAAAACAAAAAGTTGAAATACGCCCTTAGGACCTTTGCGCCCTAGGTTCGCTTTATCTCAACGGCTAAGTTCTGACATGATAAGTAGTATGTGATCTTATATAGGCTATTTTCAATATGATTCTCATGGATTTAGCTACAGTTTGTACAAAAACAAATATTTAACGTTCTATTTAGTAGTTTATATTATAACAACTAAAAATGATTTAAAATATAAAAGTATTTGGAATAAAAAAGTAAGATAAATTACAATAATTGAGTAAATAGAAACTATTCAGTGACTTGCCCCCGTTAAGTGGCTTCCAGGGCACTTGCAAAATCTGCCATACCGTAGGTCCACCACTGTATATAAGTGAAATGATTATGATTTTTCTTTATTTAGAGATATGTATGTAATGGGCATGATTTTAATTTGTTTAGTGATATATTGTGATAGTGTATTGCATAAAATCTTACTAAACTTTGTTGTAGGCATTTATGTGTGGTGAGTATAATTTTATTTTATTTTGTGGCATATGTGTATTGTACATAATTTTCTAAACTTTGTGTTTGTGTAATGAACATAATTTTTCTTTATGTTGTGATATAATAAATATATCATGTACATTTATTTTATTATGTGATAAAACTTTTTTTTGAACATTATTATTTAAGCGTTATGTATGTTTGTAGTGAACATTATTCTCCTAACTTTTGTGGTATACGTGTAATGAATAAGATTTTCCTTTATTTTGTAATTTAGGACTAGGTATAGTGAACAAATTTTTTCTAAGCTTTGTGGTATACGTGTAGTTTTTCATACCCGAATACGATTTTGTGAGATGGTAAATAATTGTAAGGAAGTTGTACGGGAGCGTATGGGTTGTTACTGATATTGCAGGAATAATTCTACGCTAATAAACACAGGCAAAAAAATATTTAACAAGAGGGTCTTAAATTAAATACTGTATTTATGTTCTATAATTTTGACAATACGATTTATTCCTTATGTTTGTAACCACTTAACATTAGTTATGTTTTAACGAGTGTTTTATTCATAAGAATAATAAATTATTCCACGTAAAAAGTGAATTTATTTTGTAATCAAGTTTATTTAAAAGGAGGTAATATTGACTAAGTGGGAAAGAAGTATTTCTGCAAGGTTATTATCATTGATTTCAGTATGCATATTACATATAACTTAGGGTTAGGGGCTGTAGCAGCATCAAATTCTCAGAAGAGGGCAGTAAGCTAAAAAAAAGGTTGATTATTACTGCCTTGAACCATACTGATAGTGAAGTCACATATAGTTAACATTACATTGATAACTTTCATCAGTTGTACAGGTATAGTGGACATTGTTAACTTTCATCAGTTGTACACGTATAGTGGACATTGTTAACTTTCATCATTTGTACACGTATATTGGACATTGTTGCCTTTCATCATTTGTACACGTATAATGGTCATTGTTAGCTTTCATCAGTTGTACACGTATAGTATACATTGTTAGCTTTCATCAGTTGTACACGTATAGTGGACATTGTTAGCTTTCATCAGTTGTACACGTATAATAGTCATTGTTAGCTTTCATCAGTTGTACACGTATAGTGGTCATTGTTAGCTTTCATAAGTTGTACACGTATAGTATACATTGTTACCTTTCATCAGTTGTACACGTATAGTGGACATTGTTACCTTTCATCATTTGTACACGTATATTGGACATTGTTGCCTTTCATCTGGTGTACGCATATAGTGGATATTCCTTGCCTGAATTTAATTCTGGATTTATATTTACTTCAACTTTATTAGGTTGTAAAAATATATTGAACATTACTTCCCTTGTTTAGTCTCTCCACTTAGAGATTGAAAATAACAGATTTTACTTGATGGTAAATATAATATGAAAGCTAGTTTAATTACACAGCAACATATCAATCTAATATTTTATATAACTTATGTAAAAACTATATCCAAAAAGCTTATTGATAGCTATTGTAATATTTTTGTTGGTTTAGGAATATTTGGAAACATACAAACTAAGCTATAAATGTAAAAATTTAAATAAATCAAAACACAAACATAATATTTCGTGATTATTTTATGGGTATAACTAATAAGTAGTTGAAATGTCACGCTTACCTACACCATCTTATCTAATTTTACTATTTATAATGACAGGTTATAAAGTTGTCATATAATAGTTTTAACTACAACAACTAGAAATTAAAATATTGTACCACCAATAGCTAAACGTTCTATACAATACAAGTTTTCACCACCACTTAACCTTTAAAATGGGAAAAAAAGGTAATTGTTATGCAACTGCTACACATTTAGGTGCTGCTAGTTTTGCCTTTAAATAATGATGAATTCCCTAATAATACAATAATTACACCAAAGGGAAAGAAAGTGGAAATTATTAATCAAAGGTCATATACCTTCATTTGTGTAAAGGAAGAGTGGAAAATAATTGAAGGCAAACAATTTCTGAGCACACGACTGGAATTCCAGCCCCAACCTACCATCACCTGTAAATTAGACTAGACGAGAGAGATTATTTTGTTCACGTCCCCACTGGAGAGGGCTATTATTTTTCTATTCATGGTTTTATAAGATGTTTAATCTAAATATTAAAAGAGTTCAAGCTACTGTCCGGCTGGGATTTACCCAAAGGGTCGAATGATCTAAGGCGTCATTCTAACAATAAAATTGGTTGCCAATAACATGGAAGTTAGGGTTAGAATTCCGGTCTGGTGTATCGAGAGGGATTTTGCTCTCAATGGTCGATTTCCACTCCCGCTCTTCGTTAATGCGGGTACAATTCCCTTAAAATTAAACTTTGCTATTTTATAACAAATTAGCGTATTAACTGGTGCACATGCAAATAATCCATAACAGGTAGTTAGATGGTTGTGGAAAATTAACCTAATGATTTCAATATTTAGATACAAATTTAAAAAATAAAGTTATAAGTACCTAATTAATCTATGTACATGAATGTAAGTACCTAATTATTTTATGTATATGAATGTAAACCACGATTTAATATAAAAGAGCAGCATTACTAGAAACTTGAAATAGTAATGTTCTTATTTCTTTTAAACAACTCGCACTGTCTAAATTTGTAAGAAGATTGGTTGTGCATCAAGCCAGTGTGCTGTTGTGAAATATAAACCAAAAGAGTGGAAAAGCTGTCGCTTTTACTGGTGAATGAATCATCCCGGCCTTGAGTGACAAGTCTTTCGTCCTTCCTCTTTCACTAATCTGCTACAAACTCATCGAAAGAAAGATAGGTAAAGAGAAGAGGGGAATATTTTTTTTACTCCCAAAAGGTGACGAGGTATTTCTACCTGCCCATTTAGCACCCTTAAGTCAACTGGGTCAGTTTGTAAGAGAAAACCACTCGAACCAACAACAGAATGTCAGTCTCACAACAGTGAATATTGACAAAACCTAAAGTGTTGACTAACTGAGCAAATTACTTTATAAATATCTAGTCAGATATTTATTGACAACAAAAATAAAATAGCCTAATGGGAATCTTTGAAATTGGTAAAAAAGTTGTCTACTACGCTACATTGAATACAGAAAAAACAAGAAAAAAGGGAAGTTAAATTTAATATCGTACGGATACTTCAGGGAACACAAGAGTTTGGGTTACCGACCATAGGTCAAACTCCCGCGGGACTATTAAATGTTGACACAACTACGAACGTTAACAAGATCCATACTTGTTAGTAAAAATTATATAACATACAAAATAAGTCTAGATAAACCACAAATAAATTTAATTAAATAATTTGGAAATATTCAAAGTCAAAATCAATCCATCAGCAAAATGTTACGTTACTTTACCAAACAATTCAAAATAAGAAAACATCGTTAAAAGATGAGTTTACATTAACAGCTAATTTCAGACAATTCTAATAAAATACTTCTAACAAAAATTAGTTTAAAAATATGTCAATCTGATATATTCAGTGACCTCACTGACACTAGCGCCTTATTGGTGGCGAAAAGAATTAGGTATCTCATTACAAAATTTAGTATTACAAACAATATTAATTTTAGCAAATAGTTTACGTTGCCTATTCAGGTTTATTTCAATAAATACTTTACTTTAATTTCAAAATTGAACAAGTCATAGTTGAAGACTATTAAAATAATATCGATGAAATAAATATATAGAAAATACGAAAACATCCTGAAAATGTCCAAGTCCAGGACCGGACTTATCCTGACGGTGTCTAATACAATATTCTAGTACATTACTTCTCCTGAAGGTGTCCAATTTAATAATCAAATAGTCTTCTGAATCACTGAGCTTAAATAGTGTTTCTAGTCACCTGGGTTTTAATGGGGGTTGAGGGTTTTCCAAATACACCAGTGACGTCCCATTGGCCACTTCAATGCATGAAAATCAGCACGTACGCCATTGATAGAGCTTGGATTGGCTGGCCTCTCTTCATAACGTCCACCAGTGTTGACAAAATATCGTTTTGGCCAAAGCACCAGTGACGTATACATATCACGCGCTGTCATGATGGTAGATTCCGTCTTTCCCGCAGGGTGGCAGGTTAGTTGTAAATCTGGTACTGTTGTGAGCGTCATTCCTGAGTCCCTTTGGAATCATTTTGACTCGTACGCTTAGCACATCAGATGCAGTTACACCCAGGCTCGTTCATCCAACTCTTCAATTTAGGACATGGTGAGTATAGTCCAGTCTTGAAGGCTGTTCTAGCCAGAAGATACAAAGATAAGTACAAGTAGTAATGGGTCAGCTATAAATCGTGGCAATAAGCCAAGAACTGGCGTAATTAATTGTGTGTACGTGACATAAGATAATTAAGGACGTATGATAGTATGACGTCACATTATATATTGGATTTGAATAATATTAAGTGACTGACAGATAATTAATTAATTGTGGTTTAAGTACCGAGGTACATTATGGCAACAACTGTCGTAATTAATTGTGTGTACGTGACATCATAAGATAATTAAGGACGTATGATAGTATGACGTCACATTATATATTAGATTTGAATAATATTAAGTGACTGACAGTAAATTAATTGTGCAGGAGTGTCTACAGTGACAGATAATTGTGGTTTAAGTACCGAGGTACATTATGTCAGTAGGACGTAATGACGTCATATTTAAAAAAAGTTATATGCTCTTACTAGGAATATATAATTTAAAATGAGAGGGAAATATTTACTAGAAATGAAAAAATATATACATATTTCACAATTTATTATTGTTATCCATAAAAATACAAAGATCGTCATACAGCGACAGATAGTCAAAATATGGGATAGGATCGGATGGGTCTACAAACGATTTGGAGGCGAGGGTATTGTCTACAAATATTACTAGAAATGAAAAATAAATTAGAAGTTTTTCTTCACATTTAATTATAATAAAAACATATACAGATTTCACATACAATATATATTTGTTACATAGTATAATTATAAAAAGTGTTTAGTAGTTACTTTTATTTCAATTTTTAACCATTATTACCAAAGATTAATTATAAATAATGTTTTAGTAGTTCCTTTTATTTTAATTTTTAACCAGTATTACCAAATATTAAAACTATTGACATGATTTTTTTTACAATCCTAAGCTTGATAGAACGGTCAACCCCTATTCCTTCACAAATTAATACATACTTTGATTCGTTTACAAGGTCAATATGCTCCTTTTTACAAATGTTTGAAAACTTTTTAGGTAGAAAGAAGCCTACGATGCTATCTTGTAAATAGGCATTTACATAAATAGCTCTTACACACTTTGTGTCTCTTTCATTAAAAGATATAATATCGAGTATTGTATTCTCCTTTAAACTTCTTAGAGAAATATATTGATTGTCGTTGGTCTTGGCTGAGTTGAAGTCATTTATAAACTTGTCCATATCTTGAAAAAAAATTCAAACAAATATATTATAGAAATAATAAGACGACAGAAACTTTTTAAAAAATAAATAAAGAAATTATAAATTACCTTAATTTAATCTGCTGTAGTTTTATCTGCACTCTGATCACCCCGCCTAGCTTGTAGGTTTGTCTCAGAAGCGTCGACTAGATCGAAGTCTAATGTAGGTGGCTGCTTAAACACAAGTCTTCAACTGATTCAATTTTAATAATTTTAACGTCTTAAATACATAGCGTACTGTCTAGCTCTCAAGGTGAACATCAACTATCTATATTTATAATTATGTATTCAACTCACTACCAGGTAGTCATAGAGAAGCGAGACCAAGGACGATCACGTATATTCTAATTAGATATTGAGGTCATAAAAGTATTCAACCATCGAGACGAGATTATAACGGCCGAGGCAGATCACGTATATTTCTAATTAGATATTCATGTCGCTGCTGAAAGGCCAACTACATTTGAAATCAACACACACATGCTTAAGATGAAGGTCTATTCAGGAAAACACATTGAGATGGTGTACTATAAAAGCCGTACATATTAGATGATAGATGTATAATCTTCAACATGGCGTGTTCATCAGTCGTAGATAGTTCTACAGGACGTAATTATGAACGTGTATATAAAGTGTCGAATTATTTAACTGATTTAGCAACATGCGAATGCTTTGACTTTCCGCATAAATTATTAAACCCAGGTTTTTTGTTAGTAATTAAAGAATACATAGAAGAAAAAGCAATAGAAATATACCTAGAACAAACCAGTTATTTTACAAAATCAATTATTTTGGAAGGACACCGCGAACTCTATGCAAATAATGTCACAACGAGATACCACATCTGTGCAGAAAATTGCTTCAAGCCATCATCACATAACTACTGTCCACAGTTTGGAAGAACCTGTTGCGACTATGTTTCTTGGGAGTTTCTTTATGTAGAGTTGGCTTTGAAAAAACAAAAAGACATTAAAGAAGATTGGAGTAACGAAATGGAGGAGGATGTTTAAAAGATTTTGGGTAATATAGAACCTATATATATATATATATATTGTATTTTGTTTTATTGATTTACTGATTATGCTTTGACTTTTCCGCATAAATTATCAAACCCAGGTTGTTTGTTAGTAATTAAAGAATACATAGAAGAAAAAGCAGTAGAAATATACCTAAAACAAACCAGTTATTTTACAAATTCAATTATAGGAGGATTTTTAAAAGATTTTGGGTAATATAGAACCTATATATATATTGTATTTTGTTTTATTGATTTACTGATTATGCTATGAATTTCCGCATAAATTATTAAACCCAGGTTGTTTGTTAGTAATTAAAGAATACATAGAAGAAAAAGCAGAAGAATATACCTAGAACAAACCAGTTATTTTACAAATTCAATTATAGGAGGATGTTTAAAAGATTTTGGGTAATATAGAACCTATATATATTGTATTTTGTTTAATTGATTTACTGATTATGCTTTGACTTTCTGCATAGATTATCAAACCCAGGTTGTTTGTTAGTAATTAAAGAATACATAGAAGAAAAAGCAGTAGAAATATACCTAGAACAAACCAGTTATTTTACAAATTCAATTATAGGAGGATGTTTAAAAGATTTGGCGTGTTCACCAGTCGTATAGTTCTACAGGATGTAATTATGAACGTGTATATAAAGTGTCGAATTATTTAACTGATTTAGCAACATGCGAATGCTTTGACTTTCCGCATAAATTATCAAACCCAGGTTGTTTGTTAGTAATTAAAGAATACATAGAAGTAAAAGCAGTAGAAATATACCTAGAACAAAACAGTTATTTTACAAATTCAATTATAGGAGGATGTTTAAAAGATTTTGGGTAATATAGAACCTATATATATATATATATTGTATTTTGTTTTATTGATTTACTGATTATGCTTTGACTTTTCCGCATAAATTATCAAACCCAGGTTGTTTGTTAGTAATTAAAGAATACATAGAAGGAAAAGCAGTAGAAATATACCTAGAACAAACCAGTTATTTTTCAAATTCAATTATAGGAGGATGTTTAAAAGATTTTGGGGTAATAATATAGAACCTATGTATATATATATATATATTGTATTTTGGTTTATTGATTATAAAATAAAATATAATAAAATATACAATGTTTGTTTGATTTATATATTATTTGGATGTATATTTTCATAATTCCTAAATATATCCTGTTTTACAATTGTTCCAGGGCTAATAATATATATATATATAATGTATTTTGGTTTACTGATTATAAAATAAAATATACAATTTTTGTCTGATTTATATGTTATTATGATGTACATTTTCATATTTCCTAACTGTATCCTGTCTTACAATAGACTGTGTTGAGTTCATTTTTTAAATTCTAAAGGATCTTGAAAATATAATCTAATTAAATGAATGAAACTTAAAATACTTTTTGAAAATATAATATAATTAATTGAATGAAACTTAAAATACTTTTTGAAAAAGAATTACTCTGTTTAATCTTTTTTACCGTCAAGACTTACCTCGCTGTCGGTAAATACCTCATTGTTGTTCCCCGATATTCACATACAGCACGCCTTCAACGGGCGTGAGATAGAAATTTTGGGCAGGAAAGTGGACGGCTACTGTGACGCGACAAAAGAGATTTTTGACTTTGACGGTTGTTTCTTCCACGGGTGTTCATGTCTTTCGAACCGTGACGTGACTATAACAGGGACGAAAGAGACTCTCACCGAGCGATACGAATGCACTCTGTTGAGAGATCGAGCATTTAGAGCCGCAGGGTACACTGTTACAACTATGAAAGATTGTGACTTTGACAAAATATTGACTGAAGACACAGAACTAGATCTAGAGCTAAACAATCACCCTATGATTCAAACTGCTCCACTCAATCCACGTGACGCACTGTACGGTGGACGGTGTGAATCTATGACATTACACTACAAGACTAACCCCGACGAGAAAATAGGATATCTTTATGTCTGCAGTTTATATCCTTGGGTATGCAAATATTTTAAATTTCCTTTAGGCCACCCTATAAATATTTTTGTCGCCGACGATTGCCCGGCTGACGTTGTAGACTGAGAGGGTCTAATTAAATGCACTGTTCTACCTCCTAGAAATTTGTATCACCCCGTACTGCCCTACAAGACACAATCAAAATTAATGTTTTGTTTATGCTCCTCTTGTGCAAACGAGATGAACCAAGGGGATTGTTTACACACAGACTCTGACAGGACTATTACAGGCACATGGATAGTGGACGAGGTTCGACTAGCGCTAGAAATGGGCTACAAAATGGTTAGAGTAGACGAAATTTGGGAATATAAAATTACCCAGTTCGATCCTCAGACCAAAGAAGGGGGACTGTTTGTAGAGTATATTAACAAGTTCCTCAAGATCAAACAGGAGGCGTCTGGATACCCTGGATGGGTGAAAACAGATGAGGACAAAGACAATTACGTTAGCGAGTATTACAAAACAGAGGGAATAGTGCTGGATAAAAACGAAATTGTTAAAAATCCAGGAAAGCGCGCACTCGCCAAATTGTGTTTAAACTCTTTCTGGGGACGATTTGCATTGAACGAGAACAAGACACAAACCACCATTGTGAACAACCCAAAAGACTTTTTCTCCCTACTCATCACCCCTGACACAGAGGTTCGCAACATTATTTTCCCCAATGACGAGGTTGCTTGCGTCTCGTGGTCATACCGTGACGAGGCCACCCTCCCTCTTGACACTGTCAATGTGCCTATAGCCGCGTACCTGACCACCGGTGCACGTATGAGATTGTATTCATATCTCAGGCACTTGGGCGGTTCTTGTCTTTACTGTGACACGGATTCTATTATAAGTGTGATAAGACCGACAGACACGTACACGATACCGACAGGCGACAAGTAGGGTGACATGACAAACGAGCTGACCGCCTACTCTGAGAGCGCGTACATTACAGAGTTTGTTTCCGGTGGACCGAAAAATTATTCTTACAATGTGTTTGTCTCCAGACGAGTGAATACAGGTCCACTACAAAGGTCCGGGGTATAACATTAAACTATGAAAACACAAAGATTGTAAACTTTACAGCTATTAAAGACATGATTTTGAAAGACATGGACCCCGTACACGTGACTAACCCTCGAAAAATTAAAAGAAAAAGAGGCGCCATCGTCGTCTCCCAGTTGGAGAGAAAAATTATAATATTGTGTTCACTAAGCGTAGGAGATTAAATAATAATACCTCCGTACCCTACGGCTATAGTTGATGCTAACCCCGGCCGCTGGTATAGAAAACTTTCAGTCAAATATATATTGACATTGTTCTTCTCTCTCTCTCTGATTCCAGTGTCATCTGTATTAAAGTTCAAATAGTTAAATAGAAACGGCATCTCCCCGGTTAGAGCCACCACACACTCTGCAGGTCTAGACTTGAAAAGTCCCTACAATTGCAGTATACAGCCCTCGTGCAGACGTTTAGTTAAGATAAATATTTCCATTATATTACCGGCAGGAACGTACGGTAGAATATCTCCGCGATCTAGTCTGGCTCTTCACCACGGGATAGATGTTTTGGCCGGGGTTATAGACGAAGACTATCGTGGTAATATTTGCGTATTACTCATTAATCACGGCGACACTGTTTTCAGAATTAAAAGGGGTGATAAAATTGCTCAACTAGTATGCGTGAAAATTGATTACCCTATAGTTGAACACACTGATTCGCTATCAAGCACTCAGAGAGGGGAGGGAGGATTTGGATCGAGTGACATCTCTATAAAATATCGTGTCACTGGTAATTGTAATTTAGTATAATGGATCAAATCAATGCGTCCATCCTCGCGTACTCAAAGAAGCAGGATTTGTGTCTGATATCTGCCGCAGAGTTGAATAATTTACCTATAGAATTTATTAAAACATTCGCGTGTAGAGATATAAATCGCGCTTGGAACTTACTCTCTCCCTCTACGCAGCACGAATTGAAAGATTATAAATATTGTTTGGAACATTATAATAGGGGGATAACACAAATTGATGGACCGCCGTCTATAAAGAAAAAAATGTCAACAATGTCTGACATCGTCGTAGACGAGCCGTGATATTTATGTACGTGACTGTTTTTTTTTTACATTGGTCTCTGGTCATTGACTGTTAATTGGTTGTTTTTTTTACAGTGGTCTCCACACACAGTGACTGTTAATTGGTTTTTTTTCTTTACAGTTTTGGTTCAACATCGACAACATGACCAATGTAATTGTAGATTTTCAGGGGTTTAGAGATGAATGCAATAAGTTTATAATAAGAGAATGTAGTATAATATCTATTGGTGGAAGTGATGTACATCACTATACATTTAAGTCACCATATTCCTTTTCAAAATTACCACGGTATATTAAAAAACAATGTGATTGGCTTACATATAATCATCACGGTCTGCATTGGGACGATGGGGATATGAACGCCGATCAATTTATTATAATTTTAAAAATGGTCACTCTCGCCTCTACTATAATTTATGTAAAGGGGGAGGAAAAGAAAAAAAATTTAATGGAAATTGTGGATAAAAAAAACTTGTTATTGATATGATAGACTTGGGGTGTCCCTCCCTGAAGGATAGTATTCATCATAATTATGATAAATGTTTCGGTCATAAATATAAAAAATTAAATTCAATTTGTACTCTTTCGAACGTAAAATTTCTTAGAGATTGGTTTGTCGCCACCACTACTATAAATTTGAAATCGTAATTTTTATTTTTTAGTTTTATACTTTATACTTATATAGTTTTAAATAATAATATGTCACAACTTAAACAGATGCTTCTCGTACCAACCGAGCTTTTTCGCCATAAACACGATGACAACGCCACCACCGACTTTGTACAGATGAAAAATATTCTGAAATCTAGAAAAAAAATTGACGATTATCAAAGATTGGCTAGTTTTAGAAAACATCAACAGCGTTATTTAACAAACAGGGAGAGAGCGAAACAACCAATTAAAATACCCATCGTGGGCCCCAGAGTATTAAAACGAAGACCGGTCGACCTTGCCCGAGGTACACGAAAAGTAAAAAGAAAACGACCTAGGAGACAGCCGGCGGTTCCACCTCGATTCCTTTCAGACGAGGCCACATTTCAAAGCAGTCCTATTAGTGTAGACTCGCCAGAGAAGGAGGGTGGGTGGGTGGAAGGGGAGTCATATTTTGTGCCTAGATCAGAATCTGATGAAATTGAAACAGGTTCCTTCCACTTATTCGGTAACATAGCCGGAAAATATTTATCACCTTACGTCCACCGGAGAGTGTCTACTGACCCTATATTTGGAATTAGAAAAGAGGGGATACTTTTAAAATTGGCAATTCGAGTTTCACCGTAGACGATAACGATATATACCTGGGTAACACACACTATAAAGGCACGCAAGGACTTTGGAAGTTGTTGACCAAAGAAACGTAAATAAAGATATAATTACAGAGAGTGATTTAAAAAAATATAAAGACATACTAATTGCCACGAGCGCTCATCGACAAAACTTTGATCCTAACGCGAAAATAACATCCAGCAGAGGTTTGAAATATAAAACAGTCATTTCTAAACTTTTTCTCGCCAGACCACGTTGGAACACGCTAAGATGAGCGCCTCGTAAAAAAATTATATTACAATCTCCCACGACCTTCGGCCTTCTCGACAGCCATAAAACTTAAAAAGGCCAGTAGGTTGGATAAAATAAAAGTAGACGAATGGTTGACCGGGCAGGACGCGTACACTCTACACCGTAGTTTAAGAAAAAGTTTCCCACGTAACCCGTACAGAGTCGCCAATATCGACGATGTGTGGGAGATTGATCTAGTAGATATGAGAGCTTTTAAAAAGGACAACAGGGGCATTAACTATATTCTAAACATTATTGATGTATTTTCAAAGTACGCGTGGTCTATACCGCTTAAAACAAAATCGGGCGCAGACATCACCGTGGCTATAAAACCGATTTTTAAGGAAGGACGACGCCCCCTTTCGATTCAGTCGGACAAGGGTAGGGAATTTTTAAATTCAAAATTTAGAACATTTTTGAAACAAGCGGAGGCTCATTTTTATCATTTGCATAATCCGGATATAAAGGGAGCCGTCGTGGAACGTTTCAATCGCACACTGAAAATTAAATGTGGAAATATTTCACCATATTCAACACTCACAACTACGTCGATGTAGTGGGCAAGCTAGTTCAAAATTATAACGCTAGTGTTCATTCGACTATAGGAGTGGCTCCGGCTTCGGTCAAGCCTATTCACGTACTTAAAATACTATTGCGCCTGCGAAAGCGGTGGGCTAAAATTAAAATAGGGAAAATTTTGTTCAAGGTAGGCGATCATGTGCGCATAAGTAAAGAAAAAATGATTTTTGACAAAGGATACGAGGTTAATTTTACACGAGAAATATTTAGCATAGTTAAAGTAATTCCTAGACTTCCCCAACCGGTCTATTCGTTACAGGATCTCCGCGGGCGCCCCATTGAGGGACATTTTTATAACTACGAACTAGTTCACGTGCGTCGTCCAACAATTTTTCAAATAAATAAAATGGTACAGAGTAAGCGGATTAAAGGCATTCAACATCATCTAGTCAAGTGGAAAAGATACGACAGTTCTTTCAACAGCTGGGTGCCTGCGTTTAACATTAAACAAATATGAGTCAGTTATATAGCACTGCCGTCGGATTCGAGCGCCGAATATTACGAGAATAATACACTCTCTTACTATACTACAAAATTGGTACAGTCCATACGGCTAGAACACGACCGGTGGGAGGTGGGACTAGCTGAATTATCCTATCCCGTGGGTTTTGAAAGTCTCGAAGATAACATTTTATCAAAAGATAAAGAACTGACGGCAAACGTCGTGGTGACCCAAGTAGGTTGTGTTTCGTTTCCTCAACAAGATTTCACCTCCTTTAAGGAGCTTTATAATAAAATTAAGAGCTCGATAAGTGATAAAGGAGATCTAGAGGTTTTAATATCTGAATTTCAATGGTACATTCTTCGCGATCAAACAATGTTAACTGAGATTAAAAAACAAAAGGGTGCATGGACCACTGACAAGTCACCCATAACTACACGATTCAAAAAAACAATTTCATTTACTGTGGCAAAAAGAATATTTAAAATAGAATTTCCTGTTCGTCTCTATGTGGGCATCGGAGACTTAATTACAACCATTCGAAACAGACTACCCAGCATAGAGTCACTTAATGCGGTTAATACACATATGAGGGATTTAATGAGCGAGGATATTAAGGGGGTCTTTTTGCGACCTAATCGTAAACTCCGGCTCTAGTTCAACCGAAACAGAGCCTGTCTTTGTGTACACAGACATTATAGGACCACAGTTGCTAGGCGATTAGTATGTAAGATGGATTAGAATTATACAGTTCCCCTCCGCTACCGCACATCACGTGTTCTTTCCTATATTCTATTTTCCCGTCGAGAAATGTAATTTTGACTCTATAAGTATAGGCTTATACACAAAGTTTGGCGAACGAGTGAATTTTCAATCGGGTCCCGTGCCCACCGTAGCGGTTTTACATTTTAGAGAGAAAAAACTAGATAAATAGATACGGGGGATAGTAATTTGACTTAGTCTTAACAATGGAGGCAGAGAGAGAAAACATCGGTCCCGTCTATCACGCCAGTTATAAAATGCAACGGGGCTGTGGCCTCGGATCGTTTTTGGGCGGATTATTTCGATTTGTCAAACCGTTGTTTATGAGGGGGGCGAAAGCGGTGGGAAAACAAGCGTTACAAACAGGTTCGCATATTTTGTCCGACATAGCGACACGCGAACCAGGTCAAAAAGTCGGTGATATAGTTAAAAAGGTCGTCACACAGGCTGTCGAGGGACGTGGCTTAAAAAGGGTAAAAAAGCGTAAACGACTTCATTCGAAGGTGGGCGCCAGAGCAAGAGGGAACAAGAGAGCTAAAAAAGATATTTTCGATTAATTATGGAGTGTTCAAAAACAGAACTCGATCTTTTCGACGAAAAATGCATTCAAACGGTAATTAAAAATAATAAAGTGGTCGAATACAAACCCATCACTTCCGTGGACAGTGACGCTCAGTTAGAGTTTTTTTGCCCCGGAGACGGGGAGTACTTTCGGGACCTCTCTTCGATTAAATTATATCTTCGTATTCAACTGGTGAAAGGGGACGGGACACCGGTCGCACGCAGCCGAAAATAAAATCGGATGCTTCAAAAACTTGTTAAATTCTTTATTCAGTCAAATCAATATCTTTCTCAACGAAATACCTATTACAACCTCGACCGACAACTATGCCTACAGGGCTTATTTAGAGACATTAACTAATTACGGTAGAGACGCCTCCGACACCCACCTAGTGAATGGTATGTGGTTTTTGGATACCCCTGCCACTAACGGTGAACTCACCGCATCCATAGAGAACAAAGACTTCGCCACGAGATTAGACTTGTTAAAACATCCGGTCGACTTTGTGGGACGTTTACACGCCGACATTTTTAATATTTCATATTTGCTATTGAAAAATGTATCGTTGCGCGTTAAATTAATTCGAAACAAAAGAGAGTTTTATCTGCTCACAGACGCGGACAATTTAAATACCGACGTACGGTTGCGAATTTTAGACGCCACCCTCTTTGTGAAACACGTGGAAGTGTCGCCGACAATTTCACTCGCTATAGAAAAGACACTGTTACGAAAGCCGGCTCAATACCACATCAATCGGGTGGACGTCAAGTCTGTGACCGTACTCAAAGGATCCAAGTCTGTGAGCCTAAACAATGTTATTTAAGGGGTTATCCCTAAAATTGTTTTATTCACAATGGTGTCAAACGATGCGTTTGTGGGCAGTTTGAACACGAATCCGTTTCAACTCATTCATATAAACCTTGATCGTTTCGTCCTATATGTAAATAGAATCCAAAAACATTTGCCCATTTTGATAAATTTTGACAACGTTGGCACGTCCACCCTCGCCTATGATACATTATTTTCGGGATTGGGCATACACCATCAAAACAACGGCCATTTAATCACGCGAGACATGTTCAATAAAGGTTACTTTATGCTGGCCTTCGACTTAACTCCCGACAGTGCAGGACAGTACTCGCACACCAGCCTTCAGACAGAGGGGAACGTGAGATTTGAGTTACAGTTCAAGACAGACCTTGACACCGCCATAACCTGTTTGTTTTACTCTGAGTACGAGGGGACGGTGTCGATAGATTCTAATCGGGAGTTGAAAATTAATTATTAGCACCATGAATTCTCATCAAATAGACACACTGCTGGGCAAAATTTCATTCTATAAAGGGACATTTCCTTCGGACAAATTACCTCAAAATTACACTCGTCCCGCCTTATTTGTGGTCAATCTAGACCCTCACACTAAACCCGGTTCTCATTGGGTGGTTCTATATTTTTCCAAATTTGGGAGTATTTTGATACATATGCCAGACGACCGAGCTTAGCGATGACTAGACTCTTGAATAAACACTCGATACGATGGATGTACAACCGCAAACGACTCCAAGGCATAGCCTCCGGTGTGTGCGGGCACTATTGCTGTCTGTTTGCCGTTGCCAAGGACGCCGGCTGGAGCCTGAGGAGATTCACAGACCTGTTCTCAACCGGCAACTTGTGGATGAACGACCGACTGGCCGTCACGCTTTTCAAACGTCGCTTTGGCCGCTGTACAAGGTGTACTAGCAGGGGTGCCCAGACGTGTGTTCCAGCATTAGATATAAAAGGTATACTATAATTTTATTTAATCATTTGTATTCAATTATCTGACATATGAACACCATCTTGTCGGCCATCTTTGATTTTTCATTTATCTTAAACTCAAAAAAGGAGTGGGTGCTCACTGAGCTAGCCATAGTTTTCATCGACGAGAAACAGTCCTCGTGCTATCAATTCAATAAAACCACCGGCTTGTGCTACTCCAAATTGGTTCCAATTCTAAAACAAAATTTAGATAAAGCCTTCGTGCCTTACGCATATAATAAACAAAAAGGGAATTTCTTGTCCCGTCTCACCGGGCGGATATTCATCCCACTACGCGAGGACTATAAATTTCCCTTCGTTGATTTGATCAACTCTAATTGTTGGGGGTGTACCGCCCCTTGTCACGATATCACCCCGTGCGCGTTAAAAAATGCAAACGCTTTGGCACGATTCGTCAGATTTCACAGCGCCGAGAAATTGTATAAATTTTGTCCAATCACTGACGATGACGACGACGACGATACTAGCTTTAATTGTGACGACTGTTGATTACAGGTCATCAGTCTAGACGCAGACAGCGATGAAGACGTGCAGCTGTAATATGGTGCAGGATGAATCACCGTCGTTGCTAACCAAGACTTTCTATCTAAACGACAAACAGAACAAACACGTGGCGGTGGGCCTCTTCCCTGACCGCAACTTTTAGGCTCACGTGGTGTTTTCATCGAGTTCTAATCGTCTAATACTCACCGTCCCACAATGGAACTTTCTCGTCAAAGAAATGCCGTTTTGGTCCGACTGTGTGCAGACGTGTGTAAACTTCGAGTCCAGCATGGACGACTTTATCATTGTGGTGAAAAAACTTTTCGGCGTGTGGAAATTGTGTCTGAGTGATAAAAAAAACATTCAGATCTACCTGTCTACGGATGAATTATAAACTCTGTACAATCGTGAACAATATATCACACGCCATGTAAAATATCTAAATCACCCTAATGTATCGATGTTCATAGACAATACCCTCGCCTCCAAATCGTTTGTAGACCCATCCGATCCTATCCCATATTTTGACTATCTGTCATTGTATGACGATCTTTGTATTTTTATGGATAACAATAATAAATTGTGAAATATGTATATATTTTTTATTATAATTAAATGTGAAAAAAAATTGAATTTATTTTTCATTTCTAGTAAATATTTCCCTCTCATTTAAATTATATATTCGTAGTAAAGAGCATATAACTTTTTTAAAATATGACGTCATTACGTCCTACTGACATAATGTACCTCGGTACTTAAACCACAATTATCTGTCACTGTAGACACGCCTGCACAATTAATTTACTGTCAGTCACTTAATATTATTCAAATCTAATATATAATGTGACGTCATACTATCATACGTCCTTAATTATCTTATGATGTCACGTACACACAATTAATTACGACAGTTGTTGCCATAATGTACCTCGGTACTTAAACCACAATTAATTATCTGTCATTCACTTAATATTATTCAAATCCAACATATAATGTGAGGTCATACTATCATACGTCCTTAATTATCTTATGTCACGTACACACAATTAATTACGCCAGTTCTTGGCTTATTGCCACGATTTATAGCTGACCCATTACTACTAGTACATGAACATTTTATTGATTGCAGGGAGTTTATTCTTGTTTTATATGGCTTAGTATTGTAGACGGATTCTACATTGGACTACAATAGAGAAGCTTACTATTGCAGGAAGTTGATTAATATTGCAGTTTCATACGGAATGGGTAGTAATACTTGAAAATTAGTATAGGAGGTGGTATGATATAACATCACCAAATGTTACAAACCTTGTTTGTTTGACGTAGAGATCAGGGTTAAAATACAGGCTGAGTGTATCTGTCCACCTTTTTCTTATAGTAAAACTTATTTTTATTTGGTCAATTCTTCTTGGATAAAGGCTTAACCCACTAAACGATATCCCCAAATCTAAGATTTTTAACAAAGAATAATACAAGGTTCTGTAGGCCGTATTGATGGTGAAGGGTGACATTACAACAAGTATGACAAGTTTGTTGCTCCAAGCACATGAAGTATCATTAATAAAAACAATAATAACTGGTTCAACATTGAACCTCGGACCGTTACTTGTCCGTAGATTATTTAACTTCGCTAAACTAATCCTACATTAACCAGGGTTCGAACTGATGTCGGCAAGGATGGAGTTCCACCTTGTCTGCTCCAGTGGTCTGTGTCTGTGTCAAATAATCCATCCTACCACTATCGCTCTATCGGCGAAAAGGAGAACTATGTGTAACACCCCATTACTCAGTTCCTTACCTCATAGGAATAGGTCACTAACAAAAATACTACAAGGATAAGAGGGAGTCATCTAACATAACAATATTAAAAAGAAAATAGAACAAGCAAGAGTTAAATGTAAAGAGTAATTTAATTCATCTAAAAAAAATAACAAACAGTAATTTTAGTGACCTTAATCTTTTCAATTATCTAGTAGAACGGATAAAAACATAGTTGAATACATTAATGCAATTAGACCAAATTAGCATTATATCAAAAGCTATTAATAAACAGTAAATCAATATCTATTCAAGAAAAATATAAAAAGCTCTTCAAGCCTTTCTAAATTGTTACAAAGGCGTCTGATTATATACAGACATTACGAAATCATTAACCTTTCCAAAGTAATGTTATATCATAATATTACATACTTTTACTTTAAATATCTCGACTTTAAATATTAAATTTTACACAAAACAAAAGTACCTTCAAGTACTACAATACATATTTTAACTACAAACATTACATCAAAATATACACGAGAGTTTAACATCTCAAACCTAATGCAAACTCACGCGGGTCTACTTGAATCGGCATCGTTCAACTACAAAACAAGGTCTAACAATGATATTAAATTAATGAACATTAGAAGTTTGCCAAATTTACGTTACAAAAAATATTGAATTGTAAATAAATGAATTTAAATGTACAACAACAAAAGCTAGAATAATACGGAAAGTCCAGATAATTAAGATACATGATTTTAGTATATTTCAATTAACGTTACGTTAATTTAGACCAGCTAACATTAAGATATTTACTAACATCTTTAAGAAACAAGCCCTTAGTGGAAACATGAAACTAAGTTACATTTAGTTATAAAATTGCATTTAAATAATGCCCACATTTATAAACAAACATCAGCCTATCTCGGCTATAACAAAATTAAATTGAGTTCCATAATTCAATCAAAACATATTAACAAAGTATTTTAACTTTCCTTTACAGTGTCCAGAATTTTAGAAGTCGTCTCCTGACGATATAAAATAATCTCCACAGTTCATCCATCATGGCGTCGATTTCAAAAGTACAATATTTAATAAATTTAACAGAGGTCCATCCTCACCGGTGCCGATTTCAATAAGTCTTTTTATATCTTCCCAACATCCATATTATATAGTGAGCTAACTCGGTAGGAATTTTGGTAGGAATAGTCCATTTTAAGCCGGGTGACGTCGCAGCGTGGAGGGGCATACCTTCTCTGGCACGTACGCCAACTTGCTTGTAGGTCGCTGATTGGTCATCCCGCTTCGTGTAGAAGCTTCTCAGGTTTGTTGACAAAAAAACCTTTTTTGACTTATTGGCTGCTGACGTCAGAGAACAGGTTTCCCCAGGTGTGCAGGAAAAACGCCCATCCGATGTATCTAAGACAGCCAGGTCGGAACATCGAGTGTTGATAGTGAATTATATTGAAAGATATTGTTTATATATTGCTTGAAGTGACATGGAACTACAATAGTGAAGTATTGTATTTTAGGTGATTTGAATTAATGTCGACGTTTCTTGGAGTGGGTAGTATGATTCAGACGATAGTATATGAAGCATCGGGTTGTGTGGGGCTTTGATTGTACAATACAACCCTTGTATTGTTACATAAGTGCCGAAACAAATTGTACCTTTCATTTAGTTACTATATAATTTACTTCGTAAATGCGTCATATTTGAATGAAATTACATATTACGACGTTGGTGTTTGTTTATAACAGACACTTTTAACGACTTTGAGATCTGTTGAACCCAGGACCCTACAAAGAATGGTTTCCTAAATGGCTTACCACTCCACTCTGAGCAAATATAGGCACATCACCTCTTATTAGTGTCCACCTCACCCCTACTTCTTAGAGCAGATTAATGATAACTGCCTGGAAGTGTAGTAAGTTGCAATGTAAACAGACTAATACAAATATATTATGGTCTCCTCCTCGTCTTACTACCCATCCAGGCTTTCATATTTTAGATACACTAATAGGATAAGGATGAGTTAGCTAACGATTGTATGTAATTTACCTGAGTTGGAGTGGAGGGAGGGTGAAAAACCATTTATGAAAAAACACCCTCAATAAACATGGAAGGAATTTGAACACCTATCATCGACAAAACACACTATATGAATATGAGAATATTATCGGTTAACTCCAGGTCTACTAATTCAAGTGTTCAAAAAGGATACATGCTGTTGCTAGTATTTATTTCAAAACATCATCAACTTATTTTCCCACACAGCTATAGTCGATATTAAAGTATATTATATACAGCAGAGTGATGGTGTTGACGTCCGTATTGTTTAGTGTGGTTGGTTCAGCGAGGTGTTATTCAAACTGGAGACAGCTCCTTCCTCACTGGGCCGACTCGGGAAAGTTAGATGCTTGGTTAAGGTCTGTTGCGTCATTTAAAATATATGGCAGTTTCTGTAATGGGAGAGAGAACATAAATTCATCATTTGATACTGACTGGAACGTACACATATCCTCTTCACATTTTAAATTTACATTAAATAGAAATGTTTCGCATTTCAACATTATAAAATAAACTTGATTAGCTGTCAACTACGAAACATTGTTTTGCATAGAAAGTTTGAATTATGTTTTCTCTTTTTTTTTGTAACTAAGAGTCTACAAAAAATATATTTATTTATTTTAATATGATGATCTATATAACAGATGTTATTGTACCCCACAATAATGAACATTGTATGACAAGATATTACTATAACACATTATTATACAAAAGTGTTTTGTATTTCAAAATTACTTAAATAAATACTTTCTTTATAATTTTTGTATTATTTTAAGATTAAAGAACTAGCCGATATTGTATTTAAAACTTATGTATGGTATATTAATATCTCAACTATTCTATTATCTAGATATTATATAGCGAACAAAATATTAGTTTCATATCATAAATATTCAGACAGTTGATCTTTTATAAGAAGTTGATTATAAACCAGCATCAAAAAATAAAATGAGGAGGATCATGTAAAATCTCACAGGTCACCTAGTCAGATTTATTATAAAATAGTAAAAATACATAATTCTGATATTTCCTTGGAGAAAATATAGCCTGTTAAAGGATATGAGCTTAATTAGTCTGAGGTTATCTTCCAATCACAGCTGTCGGCGCGCACCCAACCTGTGCATATTGACTGTCTATTATTTTCTTGTACGAAGTATAATTAGAGGTGAGCAGCGAACTATGATCCCTCAGACCAGTCTGAAATAAGTCTTGCCGCTATGTTGTTGTTGCGTGGAGCCTTGTAGTGACGAGTTAACTGGGGTAGAAGCAGTAAGCAAACCATCCTCTTCTTTACGTGTTGTAACAAGGTTACAATAATAGTCGTTAAAAATAATTTATAAAGGTAGGAAATTAAAAACGCTAGGCCTACATTAATTTTGAAATGTTGTATGTAGGTGATTATTTAAAAATTATATTAATGGGTTTTATGACATAAAATTGTACACATTTTAAAATAAGTCTAAGCAAGCTAATTATTATTCGCATGATAACTATTTTTAGGCCATATTTATATTTTAAGAATAGTTGCAAAAACAAAATATTATATTACTGAATTAAAATTACTAAAACGTGATTTAAATTCAGACAAAACATTAAAATATTTTAACAGTGGTGGGGTTGAACACGTGAAATTCTGAGTTGGGGTCAAGCACGCTATCAAGTGTGCTAAAGTCGATATTACTTATGATGTTGGTTTTACTTCTAGTGATATAACTTTGAGAACATTTTGAGACAAGCTTAGATCTATACAATGGAAGATGGTTTCCCAATTAAACTAAACAAATTGTTGTATATAATGCACTCAATACAATAATAGTGTTTACTTCCAGCTACGTATCTGTTACAATGGCGTGTTGAGGAATCTCATCGCCTCAATTCTTTGGCACGTCATGGTTTTACGATTGAAATATCAGTCACAAGCGAAACAACACTACACTGACTCGCACGACAGTAGAAACCTTTCAAAATTAGCTCTGTTTCAGTACAGCCTGCGATTTGCGAGTTCATGAGATGCGAGTTAGCTCACAAGCGAGTATTTTCGCAAGTTTCAAAATTAGGGGCCCTGGTCACAATATACATAGGCAGTTGCAGTTGTTAAGTATGCATTTGATAAATTATTTGACCCTAAGCTACTTGGAATATGTTTATCTGTAGGAGTAATTTTACTGTAATTTGGCTTCATCGCTTCTAACGCTTGATACCTTTTTCTAAATAAGTTAACAATTCATCATAAGTGCAGGTTGTAAAAATGTATGTAAGGTCCTTGGCCATAGTGCGTAGCGAGGGAGGGTTTATATATTTTTTCTATGTTAATTTATGATAAATTTGATGTTTTCAAGCACTTACTCACACGCAGACATAATCAATTTTCTGATTATAACAAAATAAATGTTGTAAGCAAACACTATATCATAAAAAAATGCATTTTAATGGCAATTTTAGCGATGAATGGGCTGTTCGACCGCCTTCCAACAATGTATCTGCAATGCTCGATGAAGCAAGTGCGAGTGCAATTTCATTGTGTGAGTGAATTGTTGCTAAAACCAATTAAATCAAAAAAGTTTTTCCTGTACCCTCGGGAGCGTCCAAGAAGTAAATTCCTCAAGTTCCATCATGTACAACTTTCATAAGAGTATCAAATACATACTTTTGTTGTTGGTTCAACAGCGGAAGATTTATTAGGACTGATTCTCTTAAAGCATCGAGATCGTACAGTTTTTCTCGTTGCAACTCTTGATTAAAAGCGTCGTGCATTGGGAGATTGGGTGCAGCCATACCTAATTAAGATAATACTTTGTTTGACATCATCAAGCACATGTCCTCAATTGATATTAACGCCTCGTTGTAAATTTCTCCACTGGCTTGTAAATTTGGATTTCCTGTTCTAATGCGCATTTGATGCAAGATATCGTCACACATATCATCTTTGTATTTGATACATAAATCATTTGGTTTTGATGGGAAGCATGTTGATATAATTATATAAAACAATGTTCGTATTTGATGAGCTTGTGAAGAAATTATAGCATCATTGAGAGTTTGATCCCAATGATCTTCATTTTCTAATAGTTGCAAAAGTTAACAGGCTTCTTTGTAAGAGCCACACAATTCACCATTAACAGTTCGTTACTATTGGAATGATGTTGGGCCTCAAACATTGACTAATAGCAATCGCAAATGAAAACACTCATCTTTGCTTGGATGGACTATATAAATTTGACCTATTGCATCAATGGAATATACATTTGGGTAACCTGGAATTGGTTTTCCTTGTTTCTGTCATTGAAATTTCTTTGTGGATTGATTCCAAGTATAATATTTGGCATTTCGGAGTATAGCAGTGTTCGGGCAAATCATCATTCAGACACATTTCAAATAAGCTGGTCAAGGTTGTATACGGTGGTTGAACAGCTCTTTGTAATGCGCTCTGTGCCATGAAATATACTCTTTGAACATTTTCTAAGTGTATGGCTAAGTGAACAACAGTGGGGTGTCTTTCATGAATGGGAAAAGAAACAATGCGCCAAATAGCTTCATTACTGCTAACATACCGGTCTATTTGGTATTGGGTAACTTCGTAATTGGAGTTCTGTGCACCAACTCCAATTACAGCCATGTCACTTCCTTTGGTTACATATTTACAAATGTATTTATTAGATTTCACGGAATGGCAAGATTCAACATTGATGTGCGCCTTGAAAGTCTTTGATAGGATCGGTGAATATGGAACAATCCAACGATTATCAATTTCAATGTCTTGTTTATTAACTTTGACAATAGTTGATCTTCCATTGTCTGCAGTCGATCGGCGACCATACAGTGGATAAGCATCATTTCCGGTAATTGTTTCTGCTACTAATGCCCGTAGATAACACTTCGAACATTTATCATCCACCATACACGGGGAATTTTGATTAAGTGTTCCACAGGGACTATAAATCATGTGTTTAGTAACTACCTCATGCAAGCCTGGATCTACTTGTACAGTACGTATTAAAAAATAAAGCACTATCATATTTCGGTTTTGAGGAGTTACTTTTTAACTCTTACGACTTTATGTTTTGAAATGTAATGGGAGTATTGTTAATGTGATGAATTAAATATGTAAATATCACGAATCTAGCAGCATAGACAAAAAATAGAAATATTCCTATGCTTATAATCAACAAAGGTAGTGAGGCACCGTGCTTAAACAAGACTCACACAAAACCTCGTGCTAATAAGGCTCACACAAAACTCTGGGTCAATAAGATTCGCACCAAATCTTGTGTCAATAAGACCCACTCAAAACCCTGTGTCAATGAGATTCACACAAAACCATGTGCAATAAAACTCGCGAAAAAACCTGGAGTCAATATGACTCACAAAATCTCGGGTCAGAAAGACTCACACTAAACAGTGATTTAAAAAAACAATAAATATTACCTTAACCACAAAATATATCGGATTGATGTTTGCTATGTCTGGGAGGGGAGGGGGAACAGGAAATACGGATGATTAATAAGAAAAACACATTTAATTTGAAGCACTTTCTAGATATTATTCTCAAGTGTATAAAGGTACATACTCATAATAATTTCCATATGGATAACCATATAAAACATATTTAGTCATAAAGCTAATAATAGGGTAACACAAAACATTTAGTAACAAAGAAGGAGATCTGGTGGTCTATGGGTAAGATGTTTGACTTAGGTGCTGAGGATCCGTAGCTCAATCCTCTGTCCCTGTACCGATTTATCTGTTTGCCAAACCCTTTCATCACCTCTGACATGACGCGTATTAACCACAATATGTGATTGTGTGGAATGCCAGGCCTCCACCGTGATTCGGATCTCACGTTAAACCTTAAGACCTCCATTTCTTCTCACAATCACCCTACCATAACATATTAGCGTTAGTGCGTTTGACCCGAACATGTAGTAAGACGCGGTTTTAACAATAATAATAATAATAAATCAATATTAGAGACAAAATTAGGTGGAAAATTATTATATGGACTTCTTTTAAGATAATAAAATTTTTAAAGAATAAAATAGTTTAAAAAAATATATCCTTGAAATTAAAAAAAAATAAGTTAAAAAAACCAAAGAAAAAAGGTTTAATGGTTGCTTCTAATAGCCTTCATTGTATTTACAAAAAATCAACTATTTGAATGTGTCATATCATGATTGGAAAATAATTATTAATTATAAATATAATAACTATTATTTATATAAAAAACAATTAATGATAAATGAAAAAATGAAATAAAAATATAATATAAAAAATAAATTAATTAAATAATAATTAATAATAAATAATAATAAGTAAAAAAATTAAAGTTAAAATTCATTATAAAAAATAAAAAATAATAAAAAAATAATAACAATTTATAAAAATCAATAATAGATATTTAAATAATAAATAATATTAATTAATATAATAAAAATTAAATAAAAGTAGTAATTAATAATAATAGAAATTAACAATTAATATTTAATTTATAATATATATTAAATAATAGAATTGATTTTAATATTTAATTAATATTGTATATTATTAATTATTATTAATTATTATTAATAATTATTATTAATTATTATTAATAATAATAATAATAATAAAAATTTATAAATAATAATTTTAAAAACAATTAATAAAGATAAATTAAAAAATATATATGATATAATAAAAAATAAATTAAAAAGTTATTTAAAATAATATATTACGATAAATAATAATAGTAATTTAAAATAACATAATAATAAATATAATAATGAATAGTTAAAAAAATTTAAAAATTATTAATAATTAATTATAATAACTAAAAATAGTTAATTAATACTTATATTAAAATAATAAATAAATAATTAGACTAATTAATAATAAACTATGATTAATACATAATTATTAATAATACTTTTAAAATTAATAATTATATCAAAATAATTTAAAAAATACTTATTAAATATGTATAAGATATTTTTAAATGATAATTAATCAAAGGTTATTAATTGTTATAATAAATAGTCATTGTATTTAATTAATAAATAATAAAATATCAAAATAAATTATGAAAATAATTAATAATAATGATCAGTTATAAATATTTATAATAATTTAAAATAATAATATAGAATAAAAATTATTAAATAATAATAAAAATAATAAGTAATATTTAAATAATAATGTATAATAAATAATATTAATATAAATGAAATCATAATTATAATTAGTATTTAATAATAATTAATTTAATAATATAATATAGATATAATAATGATATTAAAATTATGTTAGTAAAAATAATATATATAATAATGATAAAAACTAATTTAAATTAAAAATGGTTATTATAAATAATAATATTATTATAATTACTTATAATAAATAATAATATCAATTTTATAATAAAATAAAATTATAAATAATAATAATAAAATTATAAATAATAATGTATATAATAATAACTAATAATTTATATTAGATAATATTTCAAATAATCTTAATTAATAATATATAAAATAATTAATTGTATTTATAATAATTATATATAATATAATAATTAATAAATAATCTTAAGTAGTAAATAATAATAATAATCATAACTATTTATTAACTAGTGATTAATAGATAATAAATATTAATATTATTATTATTATGTAAATTTCAGTGGTAAATAGTAATATCGTTTTTAATAATATTTTATTAATAACAACATATATTTAAAATAGTTATAATTAATAATAATCAATTATAATTAACAATGATAAATAACTCTTATAATAATATCCTTAATAGTAATAAATTTTTGAAATAATATTTAATTATTAATTATAATTAAATAATAATGATTTATTATTATGTACAAAAATAATGATTTATTATTATGTATAAAAATAAATATTAATTAAATTAATAATGATAAATAATCAATCAATATAATAAATGAATAATAACAAGATAAAATAATATATAATAAACCCTTAATAAATTATTATTATTAATATAAATATGTAATAATAATTAATAATAATAATTATTATAAATAAATTATATTATTATAAATAATAATTAATCAATTACAATTAAAAATATATTAGATTATAAAAATATTCATACAAAATATAATTAATTATAATAATAGTAAAAAAATAATATTATTAATAATAAATTAATAATTATTATAGATAATAATAGTAATGAAAAATATATAAAAATAATGTAATAATTTAACAAAATAAAAATTATATTTAATAATAAGACGTAAAAAGTAGTAATTATTATTAATTATTATTATAATTGATTAATTATATTTAAATAATATTAAAAAATTCTAATCTAATTAATAATAAATAATATTAAATATATAATTATATAATAACTAACATAGTGAATAATAATTAATAATTATAAATAATAAATGGCCCAGGGATTAGCGCCAGAATATCGTACTTCTGTATTGGGGTTCGGGGATCAATTCTATGTCCCGACAAAGATTTATCTAATTGTCATTCTTTCCTTCACCTTTGACAAGACGTGTATTAATCACAACTTGTGATATTTTGGAATGACAGGCATCCACCGTGGTTCGGATTTCACGTTAAACAGTAGGTCCTCCATTTCATCTAACAATCGTCCTAACATTTATTACACTTTAGTCTAAGTGCGTATTACCCGAACGGATAGTAAGACGCAGTGCAAATAAAATTATTAATAAATAATAAAAATAAATAATAATAATGGAAATAATGATAATTATTAATAAAATAAAAATTATAAATCATATTAGAAAATAAAATATAATTAGTTATAATTTATAATAATAATTAATAATAAAAATTTTTTATTAATAGTTTAAATATAATGATAATAATAAAAAAATATTGAATAACCATAAACTCTAATTAATAATAATTATATTATTAATTATAGTTAATAAAATTTAATAATTATTGAAAACAACAATATATTATATATAGTAAATAAAGTTATATATAATATAATAATAAATATAATAATAATAAAATTTATAATTATTAATAATAATAATTAATAATTAATACTAATATGAATTAATAAATACCAATTATTATTAATATATATTTAATTATAATATAGAAGATAATTATAAAATAAAAATTAAGAATAGTTGGAAATAATTGTAAAATATATTTAATAGTATTAAGAAATAATTTATAATAATATTACAATTATTAATAATAATAATTAATGATAATATAGATCAATAGATAATTATTATTCTTTTGAAATATATTTAAAATAATAAACTATATTAAATATTAAATAAAATTAAAAATAATATTTGAGACATATATATAATAAATAATAACAAAATTATAAAAATAATGTTAATTAATATTAATAATAATTAATGAAATTAAATAATCATAATTAAAATAATAAATAATAAAATGTATTAGTAATACTTATAAACAATAAATAATAATAATTTTTATTATTAATAATAAATAATAAATTTTAATATATATGATTATATTATAATAAAAAATAATTTTTAATAATTAAATTATAATATAAAATAAATAATAAATATGAAATTATTAAAATAAATTTTATTTTAATTTTATAATAAGTAAATTAATAATATTATATAATAATAAATAAAAATAAATTATAATAATAAATAATAATTGAAATAGTAATTAATTAATAATAATAAAAATATTAATTATTTAAAAATAAAAATAATAAATATAATTTATCGTTATAAAATATAAATTTATTAAGTAATAGTAAATAATATGTATATATATAACAATCATTAATAATAATCAATGATAATATAAAATTTAATAATAATAAATAACAACAATAAATAAAAATTAATAATAATAATTAATAATTATAAATAATATTTTATTATAAAATATAATAATAAATAATAAAATTTATTATAATTTAAAATTATAAACAAGATTTAATGATAAATAGATAATAATTATTAATAATATATAATAATAAATAATAATTATTAATAATATGTAATAATAAATAACAATTATAAATAATATATAATAATAAATAATAATTATTAATAATATATAATATTAAATAATAATTATTAATTATTATAATTAATTATAAATACAAATAATAAGATTTTATAATCATAACAATTAAAAATAATATAATAATAACTAATATTAATATATAACAATAATTATTAATTATAATTAATTATATTAAATTGCAATATATAATAATAACAGATAATAATTAATAATAAATTATAATAAATAATAATAAATAGTAATAAAAAGTAATAATAAATAACAATAAATAATAAATCATAATAATTTATGATAATAATAATATAATAATAATGTCAAACTTAAAAAACTTATACTTCCAAACTATGCTCCTCTCAATCTCCTTTGAGGTTCCTCAATGAAATGTTACCATTAGGCATAGTCTCCAAATAACACATTCCCTAATTTGTTTCAACCTGTTATTTCTACCTGCTTGCAAAACACTTTTCGGAATAAGATTCCTACAAAACAAAATGCCCATATAAAAAAAAAGTATTGAAGCTAACAACCCCCCAAACCAAACTAACACCCCGTCACTGGACACCGAGTCTATTGATCTTAGACAAGTAACCCTTGTGGGGTTAATTTCCCCCACATAGTAGCAGAGTTTTAGCTCCAAACAGCGTCCAGGGGTAGAGTATGTGATACTAGAAACTAAAAAAACCATTTAAATAACTGAACTATGTTTCCCAGGTCTGGTATATATTCATTATGGATTAAGCATATAAGGCGAACGGGGGTGGTAAGCTGTTGTGTTAAATAATAATAATAATAATTTGTTCCAGTTCACCAGATAATTACGTTAAAGTTTCCATTTTAGAAATAAATGTTGATAGTATTTATAGGAAGTTACGGGATTGACCCTAACCGGTTAGACCAAAATGTTGACTCCAAACATGGTTTATAAACATTAAATCAAACACTTTTTAAGTTATGTAAAAGAAGATAATTGAAATACCTGATGTGGCTGTTGTTGAATTTTCCATGGTTTTGTCTAATCAAGCGCTCCGTAGCTTTATATTTTCACGTGAAGAAGGCAGGGTTATTCTAAAACAGCTCTCTGTATATATGAATCAAATCCCATTTTCTCTAGAGAAGCATTGAACCGATCTTTCTAATTTAGATCAAAATAGAATAGGTAATTACTATTTGAATCATCATAATCATTAAATATTGACGGAGTAATATTAGTTTTCAACTACGTTTATTGCTTTAAAATGACTCGATACAGTTGATATGATCACCTGTTTATCTGAATAAATGTACATTCAACGAACTCATGAGGTCAAGTAACTCCAAGGAGGTTAATGAATGATGTTTAAATTTAACATTTCTGTTCCTCGATGTGATTTAACGACCTTCAAGGCCCCAGCTATGTAGCCTCGCTCCGCTACTTTGTAAATTACATGTCTATCGCTCACCGATACGCCGTGTGTGTGTGTGTGTGTGTGTGTAATGGAGAGAGAGAGAGAGAGAGAGAGAGCTGTCATAGAGCTGGGCCCCCCGCTACCAATGATGTCAACAAGACCCTCTCTATAGACATGGGTCTGAACGGAGGTATGATGCATCCCACTGGAAATGATTACGAAATACCTTACATAAATTTAGCAACTCCACCATCAATGTGGGATCAGCTGTGAATATATTGAGAACATGTGTCATGAGGGTGTATGAAAACATGTATGATAAGCAAAACACAAATATAATATTAAATCATGATGGTGTATTATTAGAACAATTTCATATCAAGTTAATTGTTGACAAATATATTCATTAATGTCAAAAAAATGTACAATTTATACAAATATGTTAATTTAAATACTTAGTTGTATACAAATTTTTATTTGACATAGTTGGATGATAAAACTGTCATGTAAAACGCCCTATAGTGTAATGAAGGTGTAACAACGAAGCTCATAACACTTTAAAATAACATAATATGTAAAATTGAATAATCAAACAAATATTAGATTATCATGATTAAAGCTTAAAGTTAAATGTTTTCAATTACATAGATTTATATGGAGGCTTATTTGGACGGTTAAGGATATATAGTTTCATATTTAAAACGTAACAACATATTAATTTAAAATAATTTCAAGATCCTCATAAGTGTATTACTTATGTTTTTTTTGTAAAAGTAAATATATTTTTATATCAAAATATTATGTCAGCGTATATATAGTTTAATCAAAATATTTATTTAAAATAATTTCAAGATTTTCATAATTGTATTACTTGTGATTTTTTTTGTAAAACTAAATATATTATTATATCAAAAATATTTTTAAGATTTTCATAATTGTAAAACTTGTTTTTTTTTTTTTGTTTTTTTTGTAAAACTAAATATATTATTATATCAAAATATTTTCAAGATTTTCATAATTGTAAAACTTGTGGTTTTTTTTTGGTTTTTTTTGTAAATTAAATATATTATTATTAGATCAAAATATTTTTTCGGACATTAAATATTTGGTTGCTGTTTAAGTAACTAATTTTTTTAGTGTAAATGTTATATATTATATCAGCGTATATAGTTTCATCAACATATTAATTTAAAATAATTTCAAGATTTTAATAATTGTATTACTTGTGATTTTTTTGTAAAAGTAAATATTTTTGCGAACGTTAAATTTATTGTTGCTGTTTCAACGAAGCCACGGAGAGTGAGACTGGGAAGCACCTTACGGGAATCCGCTCTCCCAGAAAAAACATCATGACATGTGGCTAATATAGGGTTTTGAACCCCTGGCATGTGTAAGACCGTCTCTTCGCTTCAATTGGTGTACTAGTTCCCATTCCCCTCCCCCTTAAACCATCATTTTCAGTCATACAGGGAATCGAAGCCTGGACACTTGACTCTGAGGGGACAGACAGACATGCTAACGCCTCACGGCCAAGTGATTCCTTAGACGTCTTGACCATTGACCACGCGACATAGATTAACAGACAAATACATGTCTCCCTTCACAGAGAGAGAGAGAGAGAGAGTTATACATTCTTTCTGGACACTTGGCGCAGCGGGCAGTCTTCCTAACGCCGTGATGAGAAAGCTGCTGCCTCCTTTATATGTAGCGTTTCTCCTTCACCATTTAATACATATCATATTATGGAAAAAAAAACACCTGCACACGGGAATCAAGCCCTGGAAACTTTGGCTTACATATGTATCTTAGTACGTGTACTGGTTTGTTCACATTAAGGGGGTAAGATATACTCGTAAATATATATTATGGATTAGATAAGCAATTCAACCCTGGATAGCAAACTTGGTCACAACAATGTTGGCGTCTCCTTCAGGTCTTTGATTGTCCAGCCGAGGATTTAAAAAATAATAACGACATTTTTGTGCTAGTTTTTTTTATTGACAATCAGCAATTGATTAATTTAAAACAACAACAACAACAAGCAGCAATATTATATAGGTCTTTTGACCAATACATATAAGATACATCTACCAGCCAGAAAATGAGTAGGAGTCAATTTTATTGTTAGTCTTTTTATTGACAATCAACAATTGATTAATTTAAAACATTCACAACAAGCAGCAATATTATTTAGGTCTTTTGACCAATACATATAAAAGACATCTACCAGCTAGAAAATGAGTAGGAGTCAATTTTATTGTTAGTTTTTTTTATTGACAATCAACAATTGGTTAATTTAAAACATTCACAACAAGCAGCAATATTATTTAGGTGTTTTGACCAATACATATAAAAGACATCTACCATCTAGAAAATGAGTAGGAGCCACCTCCAAAATAGTTCAAGACACGTTGAGAGACGGTAGAGTGTATATTGACAATGTCTCCACAGTTTTTACCTGGCAATCTTACTCTTCCAACAAACTCAAGCACAATAACATTAGGTTCGGGCTCTTCCGATAGCATAACGTTATAACTTTTGTTTTTCTCAAGTTCGTTTAAGCACTTGACACGATTGTATTCCTCTTTCTCGATCATGTCTAACGCCCTGCATAATACCTCCTCGTCCCAACAGGTATCCTGGTGAGCAGCAGTTTGATGACATTGAATTTTGTGCCGAATAAGATTGGATAGCTTTGCGTAGGATCCATCACAAACGCAGCATTTAAACGGCATAATGTCTATTGGAGATGCAGCAAAAGAAATAAACACTCGCTCTTAACGTTTTTTTTCAAAATTTCACCACTAGCTCCTATGGCATCAGCAGAGTACGTCTAGTTTATTAATTCACTTTTAAACATCACACTTTGTCCTCCGAGATATATCATACAGCGTGCTTTAGATTTAAAGCGCTTACAATCCAAATAATAGATTGACTTTGGAAGGAAAACGTTACCGAAACTGCCCAGGCTGAGTATGTAGTCGGCGGGCGTTTCACCTATAATTTTAACATTTGAATAATTTTTGTAAATTGTTAAATCCTCGAGATTTACAGGTTCTTCAGACTTTACCTCCGGCGGTGGTGGTGGGCACGCAGCTGACTCTGCTGGCTGGTAAAGAGGCGACTCTGACTGTGGATACGCCAGTGAATCTGACGATTGGTAGGTAGACGCCTCGGACGGTGGGCACGCAGGTGACTCTACTGACTGGTAGACAGACGACTCTGACGACGGGTACGCCTGTGACGTGTGGTGGGTAGACGACTCAGGTGGTGGGTACTCTGAGGCTGGGCACGTCTGTGACTCTGGGGGTGTGTACGGCTGTCTCTCTGAGGGCGGCGGCGGCGTGAAGTACGGTGATGGATGGTGTGGAGCTCAGAAGGGTGGCGGTGGAGGTCGGGGTAACACAGCTACCACGTCCCCCTTGCGGAAATTGTAAACGGCGCACGTTACATCACACATATACGTTTCCACGATTCTCTCGTAGGGTAGTACTTCCGTCGCTCGTATCGTGTGACAGGTAGAGTCACAAAACTCTATGTAGCCTCGCTCCACTACTTTGTAAATTACCTGTCTATCACACACCGCGACACTGTGAACATTCTCTCCCGTCATATAGGCACGCCCCTCCATCGTATGGCCCACAAACATTAAATTAATATAGCCGGATCGAAGCATGGTGAGCGTACTTGAGAGCTAAACGTCCTGTAGAGTCCCCTATGCTCCGCTGCCCGTTGTTGTTGTTAACTGCCGTGTCTCATAAGCGCGTTCAATGTTCACAATGGTAGGTGAACCGGGTTTTACTCCGGCGCAGGTAAATACCAGTTTTTCTTTATTTAACTCACACACGTCTTCATCTGTAAGACTACCAAACAGGCAGGGTAGAAATACACAAAACTCGCCGTCTAGGTAGGTTATTAGGCGTCTCCCGAACTTTGTATTGACGGCTTTTAGTTTATCCACCGAGTACTTTTGATCTACGGCTAGATCACACAATTTGACGGTCTGCACCGCGTCGACGATATTTACCAGCTGCTGTAACTTGTCCATATTGGACCGCTCTACAAACGTTTATAAATAGACAACCAAGTGGGCACCCCTCTTTATAGCCACCCCCTCCCTCGTTTGACGTCACACGATATATTCTTGTCTCGACTTGTCTTGTCTGCCCGCCAACCTGGCACCCGTGTCGATGACCTCGATATCTAAGCTTGTCTCAACTCGTCTTGTTGTGCCGACATACTGGCGCCAGGGTTGCGACATAACACGCAATGATTACGTCATTGGGAAAACCCCAAGGTTGTTGAGGTCAAGATCTATTCTTGTCTCGTGAGCCGTCAAGCTGACGCCAGGGAAAACCCCCCGCTGCCCGGGGCAATGACCTCAATATCTATTCTTGTCTTGTCTGCCCGACATACTGGCGCCAGGGAAAAACCCTGTTGCCCCGGGCAATGACCTCGATATCTATTCTTGTCTTGTCGGGCCGACATATTGGCACCAGGGAAAACCAGATGCCCGAGGCAATGACCTCAATATCTATTCTTGTCTTGTCGGGCCGACATACTGGCGCCAGGGTTGGGACATAACACGCGATGATTACGTCATAGGAAAAAACTCAGGTTGTCCGGTCCGAGAGCTGCGGGTGGAGGAATATTTCCAGGCATTTCGACAGACGCTACCAAACAACCAATTTTAGTAGACTTGTGACGGGGGATAGCGGCCCCTAACTGTGGATTCCGAGGCCCCTGATTGTGCATGTGTCAGCTAGAGTTGTGACATAACACGCAATGATTACGGCATAGGAAAAAAACCCAGGTTGTCGGGTCCGAGAGCTGCGTGTGAAGGTACATTTCCAGGCATTTCGACAGACGCTACCAAACAACCAATTTTAGTAGACTTGTGACGGGGGTAGTGGCCCCTAACTGTGGATTCCGAGGCCCCTGATTGTGCATGTGTCAGCTAGAGTTGTGACATAACACGTCAGGGTTGGTAGTCGAGGGGGGGGATGCGGATGTGGAAAGCAGGTCAAAATTGGTGGGGGAAGGAGGATATTTATAGCAACCAATCAGAGGAAAGTAGGTCACTCAATCATGGCGTCAGGGTGGCGAAGGAGGAGGGGGGTCTCTGGAACAAATTACCACACTCTACCACAAAGCACCATAGCACAAGGTTCATGCTGCTTGTTCCGGGACAGAGCCTTGTAACAGAAGAGCCGATGTTCATTCTAGGCTTGTCAGCCATAGCGCAAGCTTCGTGCCGAGCCCTCCGTCAAACTGACGCCAGGGAAAACCCCCGTTGCCCGGGGCAATGACCTCAATATCTATTCTTGTCTTGTCTGCCCGACATACTGGCGCCAGGGAAAAACCCCGTTTCCCGGGGCAATGACCTCAATATCTATTAACAATCATCAAGAACCAACATGTCCAGGGTTGGTAGTCGAGGGGGGAGGCGGATGTGGAAAGCAGGGCAAAATTGGTGGGGGAAGGAGGATATTTATAGCAACCAATCAGAGGAAAGTAGGTCAGGGGTGGGGGGAATAACGGTAAAGATGTGGAAAGCAGGTCACTCAAACAGGATGTGGGTGTTTTGACCCATTGGCGGAAGCGGAGTTCCCATACGCCATACTAGCTACTGATGGACTTGTCCGAGTGGTAACTCTCAGAACAAGCAAGGGAGAGTTCATCCAGGACCTGATGGACTTGTCCGAGTGGTGACTCTCAGAACAAGCAAGGGAGAGTTTACTCGACCAGTGAGAAAATTATGTGTGTTTCCAGTTTCAAACAATTAATTCAAATGTTTACAGAATACAACATTATGTTTATTTCGTGTTTTGTATAATTAGCCTAATTAAGGTGGGTGGTATGTTTGGATCAGCTGTCTGTCATGAGGGGGTGACAGTTCTCACTATCATCACTTGGCAGAGTGAGCCTTGTTTCAACTGCTACATGCTGGATGTTGTAGTCTATACAAAAGACAAAATCTGATTGTTTTTATTGTTTTAAGCTGATTCTTTTGTTTATTTTGTTCTGTAACCAAAGAGATTATTGTTTGAGACTTGACTTTTTTGTGTGACTTGATAAATATAGTGAATTAAGCCAGCTAGATGGAATTATGTGTTTAATAATTATTGGTCCTCCGAATCAAACAAACCACTCTCCTTTTATTTATATTTGTAATGTCATACAAGTTCCTCTTAAATATTTCATGCGCTAGATACTTTTATTTGTTGCTAGGATTACATTGAATATTCTTTTCCATCAGCCTATTTGTACTTTTATAAACTATACTCGCATTGCCAGCTGTGGGCTTCACCCCCAAACCACCATTGTGTGTAAACTAATGTAATTCCAGCGTTGTTTTGAACGTTGATTTATTTTTACCATTTTATGAATCTATCTGTCCCATAAATGTGTCAGAAAATTAAAAAATATTGAGAAAATATGCAAAATTTACCTGAAATTAAAAAATCTAGCTCTGGTGCAATCCGTTTTTTGATAGGCCCTACTGTTTAACCACAAGAGGCCTCCAAAGAAAGGTCAACACCGACTTAAAGTTTCTCCACCATTTTGAATATTTAAGGGATTAAAATTAATTTTCTTAAATTTTGAATTTCCCGTCCGTTACAGGCTAGAAGCACTGTTTGCAAAATTTAAAGTTTTTAGCGCATCTGTAAGTGGGTAAACATTAATGTCAGTGAGTGAGTCAGCCAGGTGGTTCTATACTAGTATAGTGAAGTGATATTTGATAGATAAGTGGTAGAGCATTGGCACGCTATATCAAAGGTCTCGGTTTCGATTTCCGTATTTAGGTGTCATATTCAAACAAATCTGAATTAATTGAAACGTGGTCTCCTCCAAACTTACAGTGCCGTAATTGCGTGTATTTGTAACCTTTTCGTTGATATTAATTATAATTTCCCTTTAATTACATTCTCGTGTTGTATACTTGGTAGCATAACTTATTTCTTGAGCTGCGGATGGTTGTAGTGTTTCATAGATCGCGATACTCCTGTTTGCTCATAAAACTACACACTTCCATCACAGACTCAGCCTTAAACTTTAAGTTAAGAATGATTCTGAGCATAGGAATAATTTTGGGTAGCATTGACACGCTAAGCCACAGGTCCTGGGTTTGATTCTTGTATCCAGGTATCCTTTTTGAACTAATTTGAACTAATCCTTTTATGTTTATTATTTTTATCTTAACCTATTTACCCATGATTTTGACTTAGAGCAATTTTCTAAAAATCCTTCCATTGAAAAAATTAGATGTCTTTATTAAAAATAGTTGACAATCTCGAAGATGTTGTGAGGGACGGAGGAAATTGTATTTGTTGTATTTGTAGTGTAATAATATTGTATTAGGTAGGGATCTACTCTTGAGTGTATTATAACTGAGTCGTTATTTACTCAAATAATTTATTATCCTGGTATCTATAGAGGGCTGCTTCGCTTTGGTATTATCCCACATCAGTTTTTAAAATTTGTTTAAAAAAAGGAGGTGACATATCGTATTGGTGATTTAAAATGCGATATAGGAATAATTCTTTTAATATACAAAAGTGATATTTATTATTACTAGATAAGTTAAACAATCTTAGGAATATATAATTAAAATGCTATCAGCTTTTAAATATTTAAATAAATCACTAAGGAAATATTATTTTTGAATCAAATTTGCTTCTTACTTTACCGACATTGATACCCTCTACTCTCAACCTTTTATATATATATATATACGATTATGATTTGAATAATATTTCTTCCTATAAAAAATGAGTAAGTAGGTTCCACATTTCAAGTTTAGAGCATAAATAAACTATGAGGCTCTCTTTTATTATAGCCGGCAGTGGGAATATTAGATAGAAACAGGTCAATCTCCTCTGTGACTTCTTGGCATTTAGTAAAGTTTGTATATTCCCGATTGAAGATCGGGGTATTTTTGATAAAACTAAATGAATGTGAACTTCTTTGCGACCAAACTGATTATTTCTAGACCAATAAACCAAAAGTCTATGAGAATGTAAGAGTAGCCGTATTTCTGAGAGTTTACTGCTCACTTATCGCTCCCCCTGATCACATTTCCCGTCACCTCAGGCTTGAACAACTCATCCCTTGGGAAGCTCCCATGTATGGTTGTCCGCAGTCATGTGGAAACAGAGTACATTTAGGGCACAATAGCCTTGTATCGACAGATTTCACGCCTGTCCAACTTTCACCAGTAGCTCTGCTCTTTTGTGTGACACTCATTCCTGCTGGCTTCTCTCTGGAGAAGATATTGCTTTCAACGTCAGTTCTCGGTTCATCGTTCGTGTGCAAGGACGATAGCAGCTGACAATATAGTTTGACAGACATAACTAACAGCAAAACACCCTCGCAAGAACCATTTAGAACATGTAGACCAGGGGTGTATAACTCAAACTAGTAGAAGAGCCAGATTTACAAACACGGGGCGTGCTGCAGGGCAAAGCCTATAAACACGATCGCTTGGACATACCTTTGTATCGCTCTTACTACCCGTCCGAACTATGCGCATTTAAACCACGCTAGTGGATAGGATATAAAGAAGTTATCATTTAGAGGAAATGTAGCTGCATTTGTGCGAATAAGATGTGGGAAAATATCCCCCATAAAAACCACCCTCTGTACATCTGGTTGGAATTCAAACCTTGAACTATACGAGGATAGCCTACTATTTGATGCTACGTATTCAAAATCCTAAATGTATTGTCTATTTAAAACGATTAAAATCTATTATTTTCTCAGCGTTGTCTGTGGGTTAGCCAAATATTCGAAGAGGTATTTATTACATTCAGTAAATACAAACTATCATATTCTAGTTTGGTTCCTTATTTGGTGACTACATCAAGTTTCCAATGAATATAAAGCTTTTTATAAAAATACGCACAAGTTCACCCTAAACATTTGCCTGACAACCTTTTTTAAAGTTAAATCTTTCTTCGTTTATAGGTTTTCAAGGCATCTGCCTCGCTGGACAAACAATATAGGGCCTTGTAATATATAATCTAAATTAAATAGAATTGAATATCACGTCCATATATCTATATTTACAACAAATGTTTAGTTTTCTCAACAATTCTTGAATATTCATCATAGTGCATTTTAAACAGTGTCATCCAAACAAAAACCTTTTAAATGACAGCAGCCAGCTATGGTCAAACTTTGCGCTAGCCGTGGTGTATATTCAAGTAAATTTGAAAGTAGTAAGGCTATGTGTACACAGTCGACTAAATGACCAAACACTTTTTCGTCGTTACAATGTGTTCACTAAGTTTGGTTGTAAGTGTGTACAGAGGCCACGACACGACAAGACTGTGTTTCAGCAGTTGAAAAGGGCTGTGGAGAGCCACGACACGACAAGACTGTGTTTCAGCAGTTGAAAAGGGCTGTGGAGGACCACGACACGACAAGACTGTGTTTCAGCAGTTGAAAAGGGCTGTGGAGGACCATGACATTGCGACGACTTATTTGTATCATGACTAGGAGGCGCCAAGTGCAATCAAGGAGCCGTGTACTCCGGCGACAGTTCTGTCTTTGCTCACCAGATTGTGCTTGGACCTGCCCTTGACTTCAGTCTAGTTTTGGAACAAATATCGCATATAGTGTATATCTATCGTTTGATCGTGATCCTTCATCAATTGGTTTCCTGGCGGGAAATTTATTGTCCAGCTAGAGACAAAATTCATTAAAACTGGAAACACTCATTCTATAGTATGGAGAAAGAATGTATCAGAATAATTACTATAACGCTCAAAGCTTGTATAAAATTTTCCAAGAGAAAGTCTTTCATTGTAAATGGGGTGTACATGAAATTGACGTTCACGTCATCCTTGTTTTATATTGCAGGCTACACAGCACCTACAGTAGCCCCATGGCTTCTTTGGTGCTGACTGACAGCTCACAGCTGACTTCTGACAGTCAACATTTAGGTATATACCTACATTTTGACCGTCAGAAGTGACAGCCGCTAGACACATGTGTTTGCAGATAATCTGGCTCGGCGTAGGGAGACATAATTTGGTCTGGTAACTTTTCAAAGCTGTCAGTCCGCATCAAAGAAGCCACGGGGCTACTTACTGTATTACTACTACTTCCATTATGATAATTGATGTAATATAAGTTTATGGAACTTTTGTTTTCCTGGCAACAAATATGATCCCCTTGAACACACACACTTACAACGCGAATGTTTCATCGTTCATTTGTTGCTCTGAAGTAGCTAGTCAGAAAGGTAACTATAAAAAAGTGTTTAGACAATTTGTTGCCTGTGTACACCTGGCCTGAGTGTAGAAAATGTAATTAAATGCTACTACCATAATAATATGTTATTAATTATGGTTAAAACAATATGTTTTGTTTAATAAACTTTAAAATTACAAACTTGCACGTGTAGGGAATACGATAAAAAGAAAGTTATTTTTCAATTTTATATCAAATAATTTTGTTGGTAATAATAAATAAAATGCTTGCCCAGTAGATACGTTGAGATTAATTTTCTTCACGTGCTACCTAAACAGTTATTGAATATTTGTCAAGGGTGTAATAACGTTATTTAATTGGGTTTTTTTTTTCATTAAAATAGTTTAACATCTAGTGCCACTATGCACATGACATCACTATTGTAAGAATTTTAATTCTGTCGGTGTGTATTTTTATTTAGTTATAATTTATTCTTAAGTGTTAACTTATTTTGACGTGACTAGCACACCATGTGGCCAGAGGTCATAATACATTTAATTAGTTCTTGATATATTCATTTTAAACTTATTGTTTTCAACGGACATTGTATTGCGTCGAAGGAAACTCATAACAATAATAACAATACATTTATCAGATCAAGAAATATTCTTCTTACCGGGGTTTTGTCCAGATATTCCGTCAACGTTTTAAAACCATCCTGATCAGGTGTGATTATTTTTATATCTTCTAAGAGACTCATAATGGCCGCACTATACAAGGAGGAAAGAAATGGACTCTAGCAGGGGGGAGGGGAGAGAGGTAAAAAGAAGCGAGGCCTTGAATTTTGGATCCAAAAGGACGCGGACCTGTAAGAAAAGTTCGGAATAAAGCATAATGGCAGGTTTTATTGGTGCCAGTTACACCAAAAGTGTTACAAACGACAGGAAAAGATGGTACTTGGGACAGCTTTAATTACCTCCAGACCACGGCTATGACAAGTGAGTTTGTCTGATCCAGAAACAGTTTCAACAATTGAGAGAAGACACCACAAGACTCCATTCACATGAGGTGATATCAACCTACATTTTAGTCGTGATTCATCCTTTTTCTTCTACTACAATTTCAACTACTCATTCACCTTTTAAAATTTATTGCTTCAAAATCAAAGAATTATATTAATTTCAACCTAATATACCAACAGTAGAATTTTCTTTTAGACGTAATATTCTGTTTCAACAATGGACTCCTGAAAAGAAACTTTTTGCCAGAGTAATGACTTCGACAAAATGCAATGATCTTATTTATTATTTATTGTTTTAGTGTCCAACGACCAACCTCATTGAGCAAATTGACTATAAATGTATATAGTATATATACTTAAGGATTTCAAATTGTTTTATTAAATATTTGCTTGATCAATAAGTCCACTTAAACAGTAAAGATATATTTTTTTTCCCAACATGACCCAGAGGTCCTGAGAGAGTCCCGTGTTCAATTTTATGCATTATTATTGTTATTTTAAGTTTTACCCTGAGATAATACATTTTCTTGTTGTGAAATGTAAATGTTGGTTGTGAACCCAAATATTGTATTCATTTTAAATCTGAGCTAGTCCGTCATTCATTTATCACCTATTTTATGTATTTGTTATGATGTCACTGGACTTAAAGTTATTATTAATAATAATAATAATAATAATAATAATAATAATAATAATAATAATAATAATAATAATAATATTTAGCACCGCGTCTTACTACCCGTTCGGGTTATAATACGCTTTAAGTACTAATAACACTAATGGATTAGGAATTGGGGAGCTTTTTAATTAGAGGAAGTGAACCCGCATTTGCGTGGAGGGAGAGTGGAAAACCATTTAGGACCCCCCCCCCAGTTCACCCGACCGAGATTCGAACCTGGATCTCTCCGTCCTCAGCAGTCGAGCTCAACACGACAAGCGCGTTAGCCAACTATGCCACCAAGGCAAGTTAAAGTTAATAAAGATATAAATGCTTTATACCTATATATACATATTACCCCCACTTTTCTATTATAATACACATCCTTATTACTATTAAAGTTATATTAAAGATTATTTTAATAAAATTTTCAGACTATGAGAAGAAAATTCAAATTCATGTTTGTACTGCAGCAATATTTTTATTATTTTGACAATACTGGATTGGTATAAAAACTGCTAAAACTGTTGAGAAAAATTGGCGTGCCTATTAATATATTATTATAAATGTCTACATATGTATAAGGGCTATACATATGTAGTGGATTTGTAAGGTTGCCTCGCAAGTATAATTATAACCTCTTTGTGTAACCTCTTTGCTCATACTGGGTAGGTTTTGTTTTGTTATTCTTGGTTAATTTGTATAGTTAATAAAATGTCATTAATTCCTTTTTAACTACTATAATGTTCATTGAATGTGTAATAGCTCAACAAAAACATTGACCTTTTCTCGCTTCTTCTAAACTTTCACCTTAAGCTCTGAATATTGGTAATAGTAAACAAACAAAAGAAGCATCAGGCGCACATCTTCATGTTTTCAAATGTGTTTTGATCTTGAAGTTACAGCTTTGAAATATAAATATACACTCTAGAGCACCATTCTTGCAATAGCCTAGGCTGCCGATTAAGAGGAAAACAGGGTTTTTTGGGGTTTTTTCCTAAATGTTTTTCCAATCTCCCTCTATAATGCAGGTAAGCTCTCATTAAATTCAATATTACTTTTCCTTATAATATTACATATGAGTATGACCACGACGGGTATTAAGACATGGTTTGAAAAATAAATAAAAATTGCCATATATATAATATATACATTTAAATATATAAATCAAAAATTATAAAAATTGGAAAATCTATACACGTAATGTTTAACTAAATATGAAATAAAAAAAGGAGCGTGACGAATGCCCTCTCTCCTCCCCTTTCAGGTAACACATGCTAAAAATATAAAATATAATTTTTAGGGTTGAGTACCATTTTATTGATACTCAATAGGTTTTTTCCTTCCCTAGCAGTGGTGCCCACGAAATATAGTTCAAACCCCACATACACCAATTTTACTATATATTAATATTACATGCTTTGTTACGTATTATATATTTTAAGAATCAAAGTTCATTTATATATATATATATATATTTCAGTAGAATAGAATATACATTATTAATAATATTATTGGAAGATTTGATTGAAAATCACTAAACAAATAATATTGATCCTTCATTTAAAATTGTTTAGGGCTTGTAAGTTAGTGCTTAAAGTTATTCATGCTTCTAGTAGAAGTAGAAACTCTATCAGAACTTTTGAGATATTCATATTCAAGTATTTGTTGAAAAATAGAGTACTGTTTTGAAATTGGCCAGAATCACAGTCACAGAACAATTTAAGCCCATTTCATATTCAATGACGAAAGTATTATAATTCAGATTGGTTATTTTAAAATTAAATTTAAATTGAGAAAGTTATACTTTATTTTATTTCAAAATAAGTTTTAATGGGTAGATAGATATTCCTTAATAAACGAAACATTTATTCTAAACCAAATATATGTTATGACTTGGGAAAACCTAGTTTTCCTTCCTACACTACATACACGTATTATTTAATAATTTCCAAAACCCCATTTTCTCAATGCCCTTTATACCTCACCTTGGAATTATCCAACCTCCAATATTTGAAATTATTATCGATTGGATTCACTCCTTGAACTTGTAATTTACGAATAATACAATTACTGTAGGAAGGAAGGTTGGGGGGGGGGGGGGATTACTAAGCAGCCCCTGAAGATCAAGAAAATATATTAATTAATATTGTCTTTGAAATATATTTAAGGGGTTTTATGAAACTAATATCGGGAACCTAGGTCATAACATTGCTATAAATTACATATTTTTGCTTGCTTGGAAGATTATCTACACTTCTCCTTTGTTCGATAATAAAATATTAAGTAAATGACGTATTTTGAATTAATTTATTTAAGTTAAAAAACCATATATATTTAAATGATTTGTTTTGTATATCAGGTAAACAAGCAAACATGATGGATGTTGTGTGAAATGTGAGCCCTCAGCATTCTTGCTCTCGACTTGACAACTAAACGCTTTGCTAAAGCATGCTTACAACGTTTGCTAATGCTTGATGCTCAAAATTGTATTTCAGTGGAACTGGCCTTAGGATTTTTTTGGTGACAATTTAATATTTTACGTTTGTACTAATATTCATTAAATTTAGATTTTGGTACTAATACTATTTAAGTAAAAGTGTTTTAAGAACTAACTAATTAGCACTTAAGTGTGTAACCCTAACGGGTAGTAAGAAGCTGTGCTAAATTAAAACAATTAAAACTAACTAAACTAAATTAATATAACTAAAATTTTTCGAATATTTAGACCAGAAAACAATCACACCTAAAACTAAATAACTTAGTCTCCGTCTCAAATCTAAACAGTTCCACTTAGATAAATGTATTGCCTTAAATACATAAGTACACTGCAGCCAGAAATTCGAATTTTCTTGGTATTTAGAATATTTTTTAATTTACTAGGACAATGTATTCAGTGAAAACAATTTATTACTGACTTTCATAGAACTAAACGTTTTATTAATGTTGTAAAGCAGACAAGTTCTTCTTAGCATAGACAACAAAAGATTGAAAGGAGAGGAAAAAAAGGATTTGTCTTGTCTTTGTAAACAATGTATGACTAATGAACACACACACACACAAAGTCCTGCTAAAAATGAGTAAAACAGAATGTCCTCTTAAGAATTAGAAAGACTTTCATGTTCTTGTACTCGTAGGTTAATTTCTTGACAGTATGAAAAGAACTGCGACTAAAAGTCCGTTGGCGACAGAAACTACCGGAACAGGACACGACGGAAGTAATGACGTACAGTCCCTTTTAGCATAATATAGACACTTTCAAGTTAATATTTGCCTTAAATCTGCTGGTGAAGAGATTATCCAAAATAAATTTTTACTATAGGATTCCGGTTAATTTAACTCTAGTTGCGAACTAAATCTGTACATGTTGGAAATAATTAATGTTTATATGGATGTCCTTTCTAGTTGTATAAATATTTTAAAAAACAAATTTTTTGAGCTATAAATCTCAATCACACTCTTATACCACACACTTTATTGCAAAAAAATACGGTACCCTTAAATCTTATAATATGTATTCATTATTATTAATTTATCAGATATATAATGGTAAATACTCTACGAAAACCCTATAAATAAAACCAGTCAAAATTTATTATATATTTTGTCCGTCAGCTTATCAAAAATAAAACTGATTCTGTATTTAATCTGTGCTTATTAAAAAAAACAAAGGAATGTAAATAAAGACTTTGTGAAAGGATTCAAAATGATATTAATTTCGCTTGTTTCTCATATTAAAGAACTTAAGATTGCGGTTACTTTATTATTATTTTAAGTGTAATTATTGTTTATTACATTAAAAGCTATTGTGAGTAAAATTGGCAAATCAGTATGCACACAAGATCATAGTCTAAATCTGCTGTGACTTTTAATCTTACTGACATTAATTATTATTTAATATCGTAATATCCACAAATATTTTAAATATGTGTATATATTATGTGACCAACATGTAGAACCATGTTTACATTAAATTTAGACGCAGATGTAGAAAGACATAGATACAACTAGGAAATATTGGAAATTATGGCATCCCCAGCTAGAACAACGGTTTATAATCTGTGAACCTGCAGGTAGGGATGGACGGTCGGTTAATGTTCCGGAGTACATTCAAGGACAAACTCACCGAGTAATATCTCAATTATTGTATCTGATACTTCATTAGAGGTTATAATTTAACATGACACCTCTGCATTGTAGAGGAATAATATAGGAATATAGGTATTGTCTACCCATATACATGTTTTTAGGTCTAACGTTCAAATTGTGTAAACTATACTACTATAAACCCACATGGCTGACTTACTCACTGACATTAATTTTTACCCACATCTAGATGAGTTAGAAACTTGAAATTTGGAAGACTTATCGCTTTTAGCCTGTAAACAACGGAAAAATTCTAAGAGCTAAAAAATTTAATAATTAGCCCCAAAAAATTCAAAATTGTGGAGCAACTTTAAAGTTGGTGTGGACCATTATTTGGAGGTATCTTGTAACTAAATGGTAAGACCTATCAAAAAACGGCTCTGAAATTACATTAGTTTACATACAATTACAAGAAACACTCACTGGGGGTTTGAAGGTGGAGTCCTCAACGAGCAAAGCGAGCTAATTGTACATCATGTTATTTCATGACATTAAATTAGTCATTTATAGAATAGTACATCTCTCGTATTTAAATTTGTGTGTGTGTGTGTGTGTGTGTGTGTGTGCGCGCGCTTCCATCCTCAATGAACTGGTGATCGGTCATAACACATATTTAAAAATTATATCTTGACAAGAAACTTGAACAAGATAAGTTAGATTTAGTGGTTGGGTTTGATTCTCTATCAAGGTGTAATTTTTCGTTAGTCACCCAATCTGTCTATTTTATCTTCTATCTTGCTCAGCAACACATCTCAAAGTCTTACAAATATCTCCTCTCCAATTCATTCAGGGTATATATTTCAGCCTTATACAAAGATATATTATCCTCTTCCTCATATTTACGTATAGTTTGCTAATAAGTAGAATCCTTTTAAAGTTTGACCATTGGTATTTTTGATTTGACATCCTTTGTACACTTACGCCTGTTGCCATTATGCTTCACAAAAATTCGAAATCCTCCACATTTTACAGCAGTTTATTTCCCACTGTAAATGTTTACTTATTCTTCTAGCTGAGATCTCCTCATACACATTTATTCATCAGTGTTGATGTCCACTCTATACACACTGCCAGTTTCAAATAGATTGTGCATCATAGTTTGAAGTTATTTTATTCTTAATTTACCAGTTCTATCAAATCGTTTGCTTACTTCACTGTTGTTATCATACGTCCACCCTGTAACGGGGGGCACACGTGACCTGGGAGGATCACAGGCCGTTCACACGTGAACGTGTGAACCACGAGTTCTTTTAGAGATGTTGGTGTAGGCTTCTGACCAAACACGAATGAAAATGCCCACGGAATATTCAAGGTTGTGATTATTAAAATTACCACTTACATACACGCTCTGATTAACTGTATATCTAAATTAATTATAACTAAACAAGTCATTAAGTAAAACAAAAAGAGCCTTAATCAAGTCTGTAAATTAATAAACTAATAGAACACAAAGAGATGTAAGTAAATTGAATAAACAAATTAACAACTATGAAACACCTAATAACTATTCAAATATTTAAAAACAGTCACAAAATTGTTCATTAACACAGTAGTTCACAATAACAACAAATGTCACTTGTCCCACACACGATACACGGCGGTGACCCGCTGACCTGCTCGCTGGTCACTCTGGCTCACACACTTGACACGCCGGTCCACACAATGTACACACCAGTCCACACACTCACACTGGGGACTCCCGCACTGATTAGTTTAGAACCACGAACTGAATACCCACGGCTATCGCTGAGCGTGTATATATATGGGTGGTGACATCTAAGGGTCTGGAATCCTTCATTTTTAGAATTAAAAGGCCAGAATAAAAAGGATCCAGACCCCTCCAAACTTGTCTCCGTTCTCCCCCCGCACCCCCGTCCCCCGACCCATCTAAACCCCCGTCCCCTCTAATTCCCCAGTCAAGTGAGAAGGTCACTCCCTACCTGCCAGACAAGGAGGGAGACAGAGAGAACAATGAGCGCAGCCAGGGTAAACAATGAGAGCACGCCAGCCCCACTGTTAAACACCAATCTTGTTACAAGCCTTTAGATCTCCAGACCCTTCCAAGCTTCCTTAGAACTTAATTAAAGATTAAATATTTGGGGCTATATCTCTACAAACGACACTACATGAGACAATAACACGGCCACTCTGTTAGGATATGTTATACTGTACAATGGGCCTGGTAGGTAGAGAGACATTAACCCTTTTATCTGTGAGCTGACACTCTTAATTTAATTTTAATACAAATACATTAATAACATAATTAAAGACTGTCAATTCACCTTTGTATTAAAAAAAGTGTTTATAAATTTAAGACTTAATACGCATTTCTAATATTTGAAACAAAAAGATTCGGTAGATTTAGAATATATTATTATTACACTTAATATTTAGTAACTCTTGAGATGGCTTAACATATTTTGACAAACAACCACTCATTTTCAGGGTTAGTGGTCCAGTATGAAGCTTAAAA
>JBCFYV010000768.1:0-119772 GCA_039000515.1 Timema cristinae
AATGATAGTAGTAGTAGTAGTAGTAGTAAAGAAACACCAGCTTCAGTGGGCGCATGGTCTAACGCAATACTTTCGCAATGAACTAGACTGCCAATTACAGGGAAATAAGAGTCCGATCCTGCTCGTATATTCTGAAGCCAGTTTTCCTAAATGGATTTCCACTCTCACGTCACGCAAATTCTGGTGCAATTCATTTAAATCAAAACTTCCTCATCTCTAACACATTGGCGTAATAAGTACATAGGCGTATAAGCCGAACGGGTGGTAAAACATTGTGATAATAAAAAAGCAGTAAAGAAAAATGAATTAGAACCTTTGTAGATGCGTTATGTTCATAAATCTTACTCAAAATTTTGGTCATCAATAAGTTTATTAAAATCATTGTAAGGTTGACCTGACATTTTTCTCCACCTCTATCTTCCGTACTTCCTATCTACCCCTAACAACCACCAATACCCTCCACCCTTCTTTTAACACAGTGATCTCCTAACAAACTATCTTTTGAAGTGTAATAGGCTCAAAGTGTCAACTTTTAACCCCCCAACCACAAACCACCACTGAAGAAAATTTTCATTTCTATAATGGTAACTAAATAATGGTACATTACAATCATAAAAAATAGAAGAAGAAGATGGTAAATTTAGAACACGCACTGAGTAAATTAATGATACGAGATCTCCTCTACTAAACATACTACTACTACTACTACTACTACTACTACTACTACTACTACTCTAATAATAATAATAATAATAATAATAATAATAATAATAATAATATTAATAATAATGATAATAGTAATAATAAAAGTATACGATGGCCACTAGGTCTAGCGTGCTACTATAGATAGAGACTATACTGCAGAGGATGGGGAGATCGGGTTCGATCCCAATCGGGTGCACTAAGTGTGGTTTTTCCTTAATGGTTTCCTACTCTCTCTCCCTCTCTTTCCTCCTCTCTCTCTCTCCACGTAAATGTGGGTCCAATTCCTCTACCTTCCTCATCCTTAACCCATTAGCATAATTAGTACATAGGCATATAATCCGAACGGGTAGTAAGACGTGGTGCTAATAATAAAGAGTGTGAATATACACTTGGGGAAGGTAAAGTTCTTAAGCACTTTACCTTATCTGCTTGCCTTAAATAGTGTTGTATATCAGTCAGAGTCCATATAGTAACACAATTGCTCAACTTGCGTTTTTATAACATTATATAATGCATATCTTATAACAATACTCTGTAATAATTGATTATATATGTTTTCCTTCATGAATTCAAGCAATTTATTATTTTTAGTTAGGCCTGTCAGTTTCAGATTAAATTCTAGGTTTATGCTACTAGATTATACTATTGTATTCTCGATAGTTTATAACAAGGAAAAAATTTAATGGAATTCGGGAAGTTGGATTGGGTGAAAGTGTTGTGATAAAAAAAATCCAGGAACAATAACCTTAAACTGAGTTATTAATTGTATGTACTGTCCCAATTTGTAAACCCTATGTTGTTTCGAAAATTAAGTATGAGTCTGCAGTTTTTATATTTTATTTGCATTTCATGTTTAAATTCAGGAATTCTCTTTATTTTATAATGTTATTTTTAGTTATTCATTTGCATTTTAGAATATTTAAACCATTCAGACAGTTTGAAATTCATTACATTTATTTTATTTTAAATTTTATTATTTGGTGCTTTGGACGATTAAACAAAATGGAAAGGGCTGATCTAGAGTTTTCATTCTAAAAGAAATACACCTTTTTCTTAGTACGGAGCGGTTGCATTGTCCATCCAACCAGAAAGCCAGTTTTCAAAATACTCTCATATGATGGGTCGAGATTGTCAGTCCACCCGGGTGCAATCTACGATGCCATCAGAATTTGAAAAACTCTCACTGTTAAACAAGAAAGAGACACTTAGTGACCGGGGTGGCGACAAGACGTGTGTGGCTTGTCGTCGCATATTTAGCTATGAGATAGTGTAAGGTGACTAGCTAGAGATGGGTTGTTTGTACAAGCTGAGGCTGTCAATTATAATACATATAAAAGAATAATAAATTAATATAAAAGTGATCAACTTATATTTATTGTATAAATGGGAATTTCCCTGTATGATAATCGCGTCGATAAGCTAAGCTGGGCTAGCCAGGGATAGCTATCAAGATTATAAGTCGTCTTTACGTAGATTTATGTAATTGTCTCCCAACTGAGGGGAATTATCATCATAGGTGGAAGATGAGGAATTCTTCAATTGGTTACCGATAGAAGAGGCCTTTAGACTTTTACAATTAGTGCCCAACAGTAGGGGATTTCAGCATATAAGCCTCTTTAGACTTTTCTAATATTATTGTGCTAATTTCTTCCCATACTCTTGAGTTTTAACATATATATATAATCGGATCTATTAGAGAAAATAAGTTAAAATCTACTAAATAATCTTTAAATTAAAATAAACGTGGGTAGTTTTTATGCTTTGTTGTCCTAAAATAAAGTGTATACTATTAGGTGGAATGACTATTTTGTGGTTTCAATGTCACTGGTGAAGCGTTATTCTACTGCGGATCATAGTCAAATTAATTTTCTTTAGCCTAGTGTAGCAAGATAATACATCACCTACATGGGAGGAGAAGACCAATTTGATTCAAATATTTCCATAGAATAGCAATGAGAGGGAAAAAATGGTGTCACTCAATCCTACTTTTGACTACTAAATGTGTGATAAACTAATAATACATATCATTTTATACTTAAATTTGGAAATACTAGCACCTACAAAGTATTCTCTAAATTATTTTGACGGGAAAATTAGATAAGCCTATTTGTTAGTAATATATTGTACTAAAAATATGAATTTTAATCAAAAGCATTAAAGCAAATAACGATACAATCTTTTTTGTTCTCTTTTACCCCTAAGTAAATTACTCTAATTTTTTTTAGGAGTAAGGTTATAACTTCAACTTTAAAAGAAAACGTTGTGTGACCTTATGAAACCCAAAATAAGGTGTATTTTGATTGATTAAAATAAAAATCATTTAAAAGCATAATTTTTCATATTACTTAACCAATCTCATCGATCTATGTAACTTTAACTCATTTTTACATTTTGGCAATAAATTGTAAAAATTTACTCTACAACAGTAAAATAGAGGCGACTGAATTGTATCTCCTCGGAAGAGACTCTCTTCCGATACTTTTGCCACAAACAGCTCAAATGAAAATCCTGAATTATATCTCTTTTAAAAATTGGAATTATATCTCCGAAATCCTGAAGTGTACTTCCTCGGAAGAGACTCTCTTCCGGGTAAAATCAATCAAATAACTGTAAATGATAAAATTTATAGATTATTATTATTATAATTATTACCGCGTCTTACTACCCGTTCGGTTTATACGCACTTACGCTAATGTGTCATGGTAGGGTGATTGTGAGATTAAATGAGAGTCCTACAGTTTAACGTGGAATTGGAACCACGGTGGAGGCCTGGCATTGCTCACATTCACAAATTTACAAGTTATAGAGGATTTTTATTTTCGTTTATTATTGAAAAAAATTAAAATCACATTGTAATAAGTATTTTAGCATTTTAACGGAAAACACACGATTTGTGTATTTATAATTATTATGTTTGTATATTTCTTTACGCATTCTATGGAACCAGTAATATTTACATATGTTTTTAATAAATGTATAAATAATATGCCAAAAGTATAATTTAGGTTATTTTTAAATAAAATATTTAAAAAATAATAATTTTTATGTCTTAAACTACGTATTTTTCAACCTTTAGCACTAAAATTTGAAAGAAATAAAAACTAATCAATTATGAGGGAAATTAATTCATTCGAAAACCTATTATTTATTTTATTATTGAATTTGGGAGAAGTAAAAATAATCCAATGATTTAAGTGGTCAGCATTTATTGTATTGTATTTACGGGTAGTAAGACGCGCTGCTAATAATAATAATAATAATGATTATGATGATAATCTTGATAATAATAATAATGATGATGATGATGATGATAATCTTGATGGTGGTAATAATAATAATAATAATAATAATAATAATAATAATAATAATAATAATAATAATAATAATAATAATAATAATAATAATAGCTATTCACTGACTGTGTAGAAGTATTCTTAAATTAGTTTGATTTAATTAATTTTGAGCTATTTTCCCTCATGCTTCACCTAAACTTTTAAGACTTCGATAAGTGTCTTATATATCTTTGGTCTATGACATGTTTGAATACTTTATAAGGTCACAGACAAATATTGTAGTGATGGGTCGAACCAGCTCATTGACGTGAGCTAGCTCACATAAGCTCGCTCATTCAAAAGAGTCGTTCATAAGAGTCCTATCGTTCACCGCATGGCTGGCTCGCTCCCAATCCCTTCACCCCTTCAAAATCCATAGCTTGAAGAGCGAGCGCTAACTAGTTCCCACAATTCCCGTTCTGAGCGTGCAAATCTGTCCCTTTCCTTTCAACTTATGACTGAATTAAGTTTTATTTGTAATTTATCCGAATCCTATTGTGTTTGATTCTTTAATTCTATTACTTACTCATATTACTTATAATAATTAACCTTATCATATAACCTTTAGTGTCTAACTCACAGAATTATGTCTAAGTGATGTTAAGAAAAATAGTTTAATATGCTGTCCTGAATGACTCGCTCGTGAAGTGAGAGTCGTTCTTCACAGCTCGTTCAAGAATCGTTCAATTTGAATGACTCGCTCACGAGCGATCCATCACTAAAATATTGACTATCGCTATTGCTCCTAGTCTGTTTGCGAGGTCTAAAATATATATTATATTAATTTTTGAGATAAGTTTTTATAGCAATAGCAAACTAGTAAGTTGTATTGAAATTATAACCATTCATAAATGCAATGTAAATAAAGAGTAAAGTATACAAAGCAATACAATATATTAAGTGGAAGTGACATATTATTTTATTCCTATTATATAATCTCAGTCCTAGGATTACATTCATAATTAGCACGTATTAAGATATATTAAGTTTTAGTACATTTATGTTAGAACTAATAATTTTAAAGGATTAGTTACTAACTAGGACTAGGACTAACTGTAAAGCAGGACTAAGTAATGGAATTTGATCAAATCTCTGGAAATTTCACATATTCGCCAAACGAATAGGCCTACGCTACTTTTATTTACAATAGTTAACTGTCGAAATATTTTTCTTCCAGTTAATACTCTTCACGAATCTTTTTTTTAGTACAGATGTGCAAACTGAGTATACTAATCTCAATTCTAAAAGTCAACATGGAATTTTCATTTCATCTTTACTCCTCTTCATCGAGTGTTCTTAGCCAAAAACAAATTAAAAATGGATTTAATAAAATACAACAAATTGTGAATGTGTGGAGTGCCAGGCCTCCAACGTGGTTCGGATTCCATGTTAAACTGTAGATCCTCCATTTCATCTCACAATCACCCTACCATTACACATTAGTGTAAGTGTAGTGTAGGGTAGTAAGATGCGGGGCTAATAATAATAAATAATAATAAAATGAAATTAGGGGCCTTTGAACTATGATTATTATTGAGGTTTATTTGTCTTAATTTTAAATTCTAATTTGATAAAAAGCTCTTCTCTATAATTATACTTTCTAGCGCAGGGATTTTTCACCTTTCTAGACTCATGGTACCCTTGTGGAGGGGATTAGAATCCCATGGCACTCTTGTTAAAAAATTTCCAAGATGTTTTGTTTCTCATAATTTTTTATTCAAAGTGGAATGAATCAGAGTAGCATATTAAACCTTTTTTTTAACTATTTAGAATTAAAATAAGATTTTTACTTACTCCCTTAGGTCAACTGAATAAAACACACAGAAATATATATTCAGAAAATTTGAAAAATGACACATGGACACGGGAATTGAACCCGGTACTTCTGGCTTGGGATGCCAATTCTCTACCACTGAGCTACCCAGGATTCATCTCATGCTCAGGGTCATTCTTCACTCATATTTTATGGCAAGGTGTCATTTTTCAAATTTTCATAATATGTCACTCGTGTGGTGTTAATCCTCCTAAAATACACCTTAATAGCTTCAGCAATTTATTCCTATATATGTACATATTTCTCATGCAATTATATAACTGCACCTTCGGCTGAATAGGCCACCTACCGAGTTGCTGATTGCTAGGTTATCTGATAGCTTGTGATAATTGGAATCACATAATGTAGTTGACAATTTCCATATGTCCATCACAGACTCACTGCCTTACATTATTATTATTATTAGCACTGCATCTTACTACCTGTTCGGGTTATACGCACTTACGCTAATGTGCAATGGTAGGGTGATTGTGAGAGGAAATGGAGGACCTACAGTTTAACGTGGAATCCGTACCACGGTGGAGGCCTGGCATTTCTCACATTCACAAAATCTCTTGTCAGAGGTGATGAAAGTGTTTGGTAATCAGATAAATCTGTGCCGGGACCGTTGATGGAACCCCGGACCCCAGCATAGGAGTCTGACACCTTACCCCTAGACCCCCAGGTCACCCTATAAATAAAGTAAATTCAACCTTTTTAATGCACTACTAGCGTAATTACTACACATACACACACGCGCACACACACACACACACACATATATATATATATATATATATATATATATATATATATATATATATATAATTCACCTCTTTATATTCTAAAAATTGTTAAGGAAGTTAAAGAGTCCTCATATTATGAACACAAACATTCAATTTACCACAACAATGATCATGCTAACAAAGGTGTCTGTTTCATCTTGTCTTAACCATCGATAACATGGTCAGGTCTCGAATCCCGACTATGTATACTAAGTGTGGCTATCTTAAATAATTATATCTCACTCTCACTATGTAAATGCAACTATCCTACCATTGAAATATACTCTCCTTGTTTACAGCTAGTGTACTCAATTTTTTAAGGATGGAGATAGCTTGAACAATTTGCTAGACGTAGGATATAATTAGTAAACGGCCAAAACCAATTCGATCCACGTTAGATGAATTCACAAACCTTACATAGCCTATAAAGAATATTATATATTTTTATTAAGTTAATATATTCATTAATGAAAATTTTATTTAAAAAATAGAAATGGCGTATTTTTAATACTTTATAATAAAAATATCTAATTTCAAGGGATGTAACTAAACTGCATAAATTATAACTAACTTAGCCTCTATCTTATATCTTGTAATTGCCAGCAGGGTTGTTGAATAGGTTTACTTACACTCCCAAATGTAACCCGGGAGATCGGGATCTACGTTGGTAGTGCAGTGAGTATAAATTATTCACAAACTTAACATCTTATAACCAATTCAAATTGGTTGCATATTTACACAGTGTATCTACAAATCATTAGCCTACTTATAAAATTCCATGACTTTTACAGTATTTTCAAACTTGACTTTTTCTGCCACTACTTTTTTCTGGTCTTTCTTGGTAAATGATGATTTTAACGTTTATTACATTGATTACCACTTTTAAAAACAAACGTTAAAATTTTTAAATAGGCTTTTTTAAGTAGAGTATTTAAATTCCATGTTATTTTTTTGCAAATTTTAATTAAATTCCCTGCTTTTCTGACGTATTTTTTTTATCTTTTCTCTGCATGTCACCCGTCACACTAATGGGACAAGGTTGTAAAAAGTATAGTCTGTAGAAAGTGTATACAGCATTTGTTAGAAGAGAGAATGGTGTACCCAGTCAGCTGTTGATCCTCTTCTTCTTACGGTGTCGTCCACGGCAGTCAGTTGTTTAGGTAGAGCATCTCGGGTTATAAGTATAATGGTGGGGGTAGAGGTACTCAGCCGATTAAAAACATATGAGGTAGTGTAGTATTTGAAGTTTTAATTTAACAAAAAATATACATAATGGTAATACGGCTAATTAATTTAGATGAACGAATTAGTTACATTGATAAAGACAACTTTTTATCCACGTGGGCTAAATCTCCTCTCCCCCATCTCTACAGGTCTACTCTATTTTAGTGTTAACAGGCCTGTCTCCCGATCGCGTCTGTGTCGCGTCTCACGCTTCTCTTCCATATAATGTAAAACACAGACGCTCAAGCGAATGCACTGATCGGCCAGGACTCCGCGCCAAACCCCTTCCCCCCTCCCCCGAAAAACCACACGTGTAAGCAACAGGTGCGTCTCCCAGCTTCCGGGTTCAGTTATCAATACATTGCACGATGCTTAAAATGAAAAGTAAAAGTAATAAATTTGGATGATTCTAATATTCCAACAAAGACTTTAAATAATGAAAAAGTATAAGATTAAAAGTTTAAAGGCCTGAAAATGAAGTTAAAGAATTGAAATTTAAAACATGCATTGCTTACAACTTTGGTTATGATTTACATGACTTATAATTACCATAAAACCCCACACTTTCTTATAATTAACCATTTAATAGTAATAAAGATAATTAAATTAGACCTAGACGAATGGGAAGTGAAAAATGTATGTATCAGTTTAGTACTCTGAGTAGCTTGAGCATATTAATATACAAACAAAGACAAACTAATGTAAATTTAAACAAGAAATTGTGGAGAACTAAGGGCCTAAAACCCTGACCACTTGACAGCCCCCTTTGCTTTAACAAATAGGAAAAGTTTCCCAAAATTTCACCAGTATTGAAAGCAACCTATCCAAATTTCCCTCCAAAATGACAATGGTTGACACAACAAAAAAAAAGAGCAGTCTGTACAGTCTTTACAAGCATGTTACAAAAGGTTTACACTCCTAACTAATAGAAACAAACTTATGAATCCAAAGACTCAATAAAATATGAGCTTAAGGCCAAATCTGCTATATGAGCATTCTCACAGTCTCTATTTCACAAACAAACACTTTAAAAAGCTTAAGGCCAAATACGCTATATGAGCCCTCCAACAAAATGTTTCAACACACCTTTACAAGCCTCTTGGCAAAACTCGCTATATGAGCATTCCACAGCGTCTATTTCACAAAACTAAACACTTTAAAAGCTTAAAGCCAAATACGCTATATGAGCACTCCACAGCGTCTATTTCACACAAAAAAACACTTTTGAAAAGCTTAAGGCCAAATACACTATATGAGCTTTCCACAGCGTCTACATCTCAAAAAAACACTTTAAAAAGCTTAAGGCCAAATACACTATATGAGCTCTCCAACAAGATGTCTCAACACACCCTTAAAAGCCTCGTGGCCAAACTCGCTATATGAGCTCTCCAACAAGATGTCTCACCACAACCTTAAAAGCCTCGTGGCCATACTCGCTATATGAGCTCTCCCAACTTACGAACCTAACGGTCAACTTAAAAATTGCTATATGAGCACTATCACTACCTACACCAGGTATCCTGACTAAAAAAGATATATGTACTGAAAAATTACTTAACTTGACAAAGTACCTAATCCAAACTTAAATAACATAGCTAACCAGCTGAAAAACTATACAAGTACACTGTTTCAAACAGAGAAAGGGTAATATCATACAAGCACACTGTTTAATAACAGAGAAAGGGTAATAACTAGGGATCTAAAATCACCTAACTGTAGATTTATTTGGGAGGACACATAACCCTCAAATAAAACAAAAGAGAAAAACCTCAAGGCCAAACCTCTCTGCAGCACACAGACTCCAAATTTCCTCCACACAGGACCATGTTGTACACAACCTCCAAAAAAACTTTAGTAGTGGAATGCAAACTCCCATTTTGAAATATTATTACTATTGATATTTATTATTATTATTGTCATCAATCCTCCAACAAAATTAATTCAGAAAAAGTTATTTTAAACTTGTGGCATATGGACTTATATTTATAACTTCCCAGAGAGCACCATAAAAACAAACGTGATAAGGGCTCACTCCCAAAAACTGGAACGTATCCTCAAAATACTTCCCGTCATACAGTGACCGACAATCCCCTTGCTCAGGCCTTCAAAACACACAAGAGGCGTTCTCTTAACGGTCCAAACCTTGTTCAAAATATCTGGCAACCACGGGCGGTCCAGAACTACTGCTGGCCCCCTGGTCCAGAAACACTCCCTAAACTCTCATAACTCGGGTGGCCCAGGTCCCAATGCCTGCCCCCTAAAACTCACAAAACTCCTAACTCGGGTGGCCCAGGTCTCAATGCCTGCCCCCTAAAACTCACAAGGTAGTCAGACCTCTGCGACAAAATCACTCTCTTGTCAAACGTCGAAGGCTCCAAGTCCTGACATCACAACACGCCACTGTATGGCAGAAATTCCCTGCCTCAACTCAACTCCTATCGAAAGTTTCCCTTAAATTACCTGCCTGTCCCTAACTTGCTCTCCAGGACACTCAAACTAAGTCCCGCCTAAAATCTATCCCCAAAAATACTGAACAAATCTCACAAAAATGGCTAAATCCCCTTTAGATGCCACAAGTCACTTGGAAAAGTGTCGTTACTCGACCATGAATTTTTTTACTTTAAAGAATTAGAGTAATTTTAATACAACCCATTTGCTTAATTACCCCCGAGTTTATATTCGCTTCTAATTGTATTTATTATTAGCCTTAACCACTCTAATAAAATATATTTTTTTTAGAATTATTTTACACCTGGAAACTTTAATGCATAATCGGATATCTTTTATTATTAGTTCATTATTTTTTATGATAACTTTTCAACATTATTATTAATCGGATGATGCTTTTACATAAACTTTAGTCCTACATTATGCAAATTATTATTATCGTCAAAGATTTATATGACTATGAGGAGTGATACCTGACATGAGATTGTGTACCACTTCTATTTCCTTATGAGGACAGAAAAAGGACCACTGTGGCTCCATGGATCCTTCCTCCTTGAGCGCCGTCCACCTGCTCGGGTAAACTAACTCCCCATTGGATCTGATTTTGAACACACTGCTGATGGAGTAAACTGATTTTGCTGAAACCAAACCACAACTTGATAATACTTGGTCTTGTCAGTGACAAACTTAGGCCTAACTCCTCTGGTGGCCTACTTCTGCTCAATGAATTGGTGTAACCCATACACCACTCCTGGCTCCAAATGATTTGGACCACTTTCCAATAAAACCTGATATTGTGGCCTACTACTCTCTGATTGGTAGGCATGCTTATATTACAAGCACCCACAATGCCCCCTAACCTCACATTCTCCTTTGTCACACTTAGGACAGCACAAACTACCAGGCCTTCACCCCAATCTACCTGAGTGTCAACAAAGTTGTCATGGACCCTTTGGCCCCCTACACACTCCACAGTCTTAGTTGTGGACCCCACTTCACTTTCCACATTGACACCAATGTCACTATCACTATCTTGGGGTGCAATTACCTCAACATTATCATAATAACAAACACATCCTTGGTGCACAAACTCCTCCCAGCTGTCCACATGACCGGAGATAGTGACAATAGTGTCACAATCAACATTGATGTCCTTAACTACCACATCACACTCACTGTCTTGAGATATGATAGCCTCCCCACATTCTTTAACATCATGGGCAATTTCGCACTTATTAATGTCAACCCTAACCTCACATTTGGTAACCTCAACCTCTTTCTCTGGTTTACCCCCAGTTAAGGTACCTAACAATTTTACCTCTAAGCTAGCGATTTGAGTTGATAACTTAGTGTCCATGTTCTCAAACTTAGTGTCCATGTGCGCTTTCTGTTCACTAGCTGCCAAAAGAAGTTGTTGGAACATGTACAATATGCGTGGATCATCCCACGAAACAATACCTACACCCTTATTTGGCATTTTGGCCACCACTACTTTAGGCAACATGTTTACAAACTAGGCCCTACCAAAGTTGTAAGCAATGATTGTAAATACCAGCCTAGTCAACCAGCGCATATTCCCCTCCAAAATACGACATACTTAAATTTATTTTACACAAAAACAACAACTCCCAATAAACAACAAACAACATGCCATTACATGTGACAAACCTTGAAATATCAATTTTACTTTACCTAAATTGAAATTTTATCTAAAATTTACTTGATTTTGCCATCTAAAATGTACTTCATATTGCAATTCAATTTAAAAAAACAATGATATTATAAAAATATATATATATATTATTAAACAAGAATTTAAAAAAATAACGATACGCTGTGATGACGTCGGGTGTTCCACTTCATTCCATCAGCAGTTTCTTCTATCAGCGCATGCGCGTTGCTCCATCGGCTCCGCTGGTGATGCGTCGTAGATGTGGCTGGTCTTCTATCCAAATCTCGGCCCCACGTTGGGCGCCCTTTTTGTACCCAGTCAGCTGTCTCTCATCTTCTTCTTACGGTGTCGTCCACGGCAGTCAGTTGGTTCGGTAGAGCATCTCGGGGTTATAAATATAATGGTGGGGGTAGAGGTACTCAGCCGATTAAAAACATAAGAAGTAGTGTAGTATTTGAGTTTAAATTTCCCCAAAAATTTACATGATTGTAATACGACTAATTAGATGAATGAATAAGTTACATTGATAAAGACTTTTTAGCCACCTGGACTAGATCTCCTCTCCCCATCTTTACAGGTTGAAATGGTAGGTTATTACCGGTCTACTCTATGTTAGTGTTAACAGTCCTGTCTCCCGATCGCGTCTGTCAGTCTCTATGTCGCGTCTCACGCTCCCTTTCCATATAAGGTAAAACAGAGACGCTCAAGCGAAAGCACTGATTGGCCAGGAGTACGCGCCAAAATCTCCCCCTCCCACTGAAAGACCACACGTGCAAGCCACAGGTGCATCTCCCAGCTTCCGGGTTCAGATATCACTACGTTGCACGATGCTTAAAATGAAAAGTAAAAGTAATAAATTTGGATGATTCTAATATTCCAACAAAGACTTTAAATAATGAAAAAGTATAAGATTAAAAGTTTAAAGGCCTGAAAATGAAGTTAAAGAATTGAAATTTAAAATATGCATTTCTTACAACTTTGGTTATGATTTACATGACTTATAATTACCATAAAACCCCACACTTTCTTATAATTAACCATTTAATAGTAATAAAGATAATTAAATTAGGCCTAGACGAATGGGAAGTGAAAAATGTATGTATCAGTTTAGTACTCTGAGTAGCTTGAGCATATTAATATACAAACAAAGACAAACTAATGTAAATTTAAACAAGAAATAGTGGAGAACTAAGGGCCTAAAACCCTGACCACTTTACACGCTGTCATCTTCTTCGTCATTGTCAGTGTCAACGTCCCATCTTATTCGTCCCTGTGCCTCTTTAAGTCTGTCTATGTAGGCTGTCTTTGCTCTATCTGACGCTTACAGTGCAATCTGGTCTAAGAATTTCCAATAGATTGGGTCCCTCAGTACTTCGCCTACTAATCTTCCTTGGATCTCTCTCTGGTAGTTCCTTCTTGCTCCTAGTGTAATGACACACTCAAGCACCAGATGGTCAGGGATTCCCTCCTCACCACATTGACAATTCCCCGACTCTATCAATCCCAGCTTCCTTAGAGATGCCGGGTACGGTCCCTTCTCCGTGATGAAGTGGATAAGACTCCGAGATGGCTGGAGGTGCTTATTCTCTAGTCTCTCAACCACATTTGGGAACAATTGATAAGTCCTCCTACCTGTCCCACTTCTCTCCCAACTTCTCTGCCACTCCTCCAACAGGACTATTTCCGCCTCTCCAAAAGTTGTCCCATCGGGTGTGGTGAGGAGTTTCACCTTCTCCAAGTTTCTCTTTTTTAGCCAGTACGCCACAGCTTTCTTCCTTATGAGGAGATTCAACGGCCATACACCTAGGGCACAGACAAGGAAATAACAGATACACAGCCCCTAGGTTAAAAATGTTGCACTCCTTTTCGAGGCTTTACTCCCTCAACGTTGGGATCGCTAGGTGCGATCCCCAGTGACTACAGCGCAATCAAGTGAGCATTTTTGAAACGACTCACTTTAAACTCGAATGTACTAAAAGGCAGATACAAAATATGAGCTCCTGTCGGCTGGCGGTCACCTAGCAAGCTTCAGGTAGCACCCTCCCCCCGCCCCCATCTCTAACTCCCAGCCCCTCGTCATAAAGTACCCTAATCCTGCCACACAAATAAGTTTACTCTGACTGCACATTATAAAGAAAACTTGAAACACGATGGACCTTTTTTTTAACTAAGGGACTGGCTGTCAACTGCAATTATTTATTAAGGAGCATTGAGAAGAATTGCAGACGTTTAGAAATACCAATTTATTTAAGAAGTAGTTAGATATTTTGAAATATTGTTTTCATCAAAATGAGGGAGAAAGTTCTGACCAGTTAAACGGTTTAGATTTTAACTCTAAAGTTTAAAAAAAAAAATCGGGAGTCATCATATATAATCGCGTAAAACAATTCCACAATTTGTGACCCTATAAAAATATGACTTTATTTTTGATAGAGGAAGGCTATATAGAGGTGTCAAACTATTTGCTTTAATCTTAGAAGTACACATTTACACGTAAAGGTTCTTTCTTTTTTTAACTTTAAATTCTAAATTCAAGCCTTCTAGCCAATCAGAGAAACCTTCTTATAATGTTTGCCAGGATTTTGTAGAAAACTATGTTTTAAAATATCCGGGATTTCTAAACGGGTGCGTGGGTCTAAGTGCTCTCCCATTTAGTGCCCAACTTTGAGTATCCTGAACTGGGATGATTTTTGAGCACATCTTTATTAAAACACATTTTTAATTGAAAATAAAGATAGTGTTGGTTTTAAAACCATACTTATATGTTTAGAAACCATAGTTTTCGTAATTTTTCTATAAACTGTATTAAACATATTTTTCTAAAAATGTGTTCATTAAAAGTTACTTTTGTTTATATTTATAGTACATTCTAATGCCAGTACATACAAATAGTGATGATATATCCTGTGAAGATAAGGTTGAAAGTTTGAATATAAATAAAATTACTTAAACAATCATTTGAAAAAAGAATTAGAATCATAAGCTTTGAAAAATTTTAAGTTCTCCAAACGTTAATATAAGCTTACATACTAATCCAAAACCAACTATATCAAAACTTTGTCAAACCTAAACCGAATCTAATACATTACATTTTAGCGATTGAGGACTACTTCTAAACAGATTAAACCAATACCATTTTAGAAAACATTCTAAGCGAGTTGAAAGTAAGGAGTGGATTTTATTTAGAATTTAAGACTTAAGATATATTGCTCAAATATATATAGAAAGAATTAATTGATACAATTTTTTAAGTTAATTGATGTAATAAAATAAAATAGCAGATCAAAATGTAATTTCTCGGACTACTCCTAAATCAGTCAACATCTCGCTGTCGTACCAACACTTAGTGTCCTTCACAATGACTTTTGTAAGTTTGTTTGATGATTCTTGTTCCTTTCATGAATTTATTATTGGACAGCAGTAATTCTCATTTATTGTAACTCTTTAATATTATTCTGTCTTCATGATTTTTTAATTTAGTTTTACAGTTACCATGATTATGGGTGACCTGGTGGTCTAGGGGTAAGGTGTCAGACTTCTGTGCTGGCGGCCGGGGTTCAATCCTCGGTCCCGGCACAGATTTATCTGATTTCCAAACCCTTCCTTCACCTCTGACAATACATCTTGTGAATGTGAGGAATGCCAGGCCGCCACCGTGGTTCGGATTCCACGTTAAACTGTAGGTCCTTCATTTCATCTCACAATCACCCTACCATTTCACATTAGCGTAAGTGCGTATAACCCGAACGGGTAGTAAGACGCGGTGCTAATAATAATAATAACCATGATTATGACACCTATCTGTCGAAACATGTCGGATTGAGTATTCCAGTATTTTTTTTAATGCTGTAAATTCAAAAGGAGTAACGGGACAAACAATAACAGATAGCACTTAGAATATTACAAAATTATCTAAATCAATTATATCCGTTTCAAATTGGTTAACCTATAAATTAAAATTTTATACGTGTCAACTCTAATATCTATATATAATTTTAGCATTGTTTCAATAAATATTGTATATCTTAAAGTCGTATATTAATACTCAATCATTTAATCATAACCTATTTACAGATGTTAACCTTTTAACCCAAAAGTTTTATAGTTTGAATTCTGAAATTACATGTACTTGAACTTTGTTTTGTCTAACCTATTTTGGTATCTGTAAGTTTTAAACATTTTAACGTGTTTTTTTATATATTTTAGACTTGTATACCTTATATATTGATCAATTAATGATGAATTATTTATTACATGTGTAAGGTTTTCATTATTTGACAATATGTTATTACCATAAGTTAACCTAATTTTACATTTTGATCTGCAATTTTATTTTATTACGTCAATTAACTTAACAAATTGTATCAATCAATTCTTTCTATATATTTTTGAGCAATATATCTAAGTTTTAAATTCTAAATCTAGATTAAACCAAGTTTAAATAATATGATAGAATCATATCGAAACAAACTATTGAAATTAACAAGCTTTGTTGATCTTCCAACCAATTAAAAATACAAAACTTTAGCTAACGTAGCCAAACTGAATCTAACAAAAACTTACATTACTAAATCTTGACTTGGCTATATTTATTTATAATAATATTAGTAATATGTTGGAAGGATGTAGGTAGATAAACTAAATTCATGATAGCCATCTATGCGACTAGATCCTACAAATAAAAAATAGTACATTGCAAAAAATAACAGATAGCAAAATGAGATACAGGTTCCAAAGTTAGCAAATGGCCCACTTGATTTACTCACTATTGGAAGTTATTCCTTCCGGTTACGTTCGTGTTTAACGCCTGGATTAGTGGATATTCAAATTATTCTGGAATAAGAAATATTTCCAAGTGGCAAAGGAGAGTACAAGAGCAACGTTGAGAACGGAGGGAAAGGGGGAGTGGGGGAGGAGTCTCCTAGGAAAATTTTAAAATTTGGGGGGATACTCAAGCCTTGAATCGAAGTTTTAGGCTACTGTATTTTTAAATTTATTTGTTAATCCTGGATTTTTAAAGCTACAAGTGTTATTTGTTTTGACACTCACACTCATTGTTTGTGGGAAAATTAAAAAGTTTTGGTTCGAAAAAATTCAAGTGATCAAATTGAAAACATTACCTAAAACTTAAAACTATCAGGCCTACAAAGTTAGATAGTCAGTACATATACAGTTAACATAAAGCTCAATACTGATTTAAGTCATAATTTACTAATGTCTCTTTTCCCTAAAAGTAGAAAATTTGTAGGCAACTTACTTACGTCTGTTTTAGTTTTACTGTAAAATAAAAAAACATGTACTTTTATAATTATTTTAGTTGCTATACCCGTGGACCATGTAACGTTATCCTACGGTAGGTGTAAATAAATAAGACGCATAATCTTTTACTTCAAATTAATCTATTATCATATTATATAGCAGCCACAATAATTCAAGTCAGCAAGAAGCTATCGGAATGGATTAGTCAAAATGAACCTAAGCAGTAACTTGGTAGTTTTTACCATTTTAACCACTTACATTTATATTAGAATTTCTCACCTTCCTATAATCTTTAAAATCCTTGAAAAAGTAAATATAGAGCTAAATACTCAATATTGTGTACCACTCAAAACACGCCACGACCCCCAGGTTGGAAACCACTGATTGTTTTTATAACACACTTGGACGCAATATTTAACTTGTAAGATCCATGAAATGTATAACTCGTTCGTCACTTTATCAAAAAATTAGCGATTTAGCCATGTTTCTTTAAACACTTTTTCAACTGTAAAATAAAGCAATAAAAAATGGAATTTATCGTTATTTCTACAGTTTTTGACACCTGCTTCATAACCTTATGGAATTTGCCCTAAAATGTTAATACTGGTACGCGAATAAACTATTCAAAACGTATTGTAATTTAGTGCGTGAGGGTGAAGGGGCTTCTCCTGACATTTTATGCAATAACTGATGACAAATTCGAAACCAGTATTCTAAACGTGGTTATACGGAATTTCATGCAAATCGAACATCATGTAAAAAAATTAAAAATGCACCCAAATATAAAAAGTTATAGGGGGAATAAAAACTATGTTTTTGTTTAGTGTAGCCTACTTAATCAAATGAAAAATTATAAGAGCTGTAACAATATAACATAGCCCTAAGTTACTCCTCTTCCTTCATTGTTGCTTTAGCCTAAATTGCTTTCATGAAAGCCTATTTTAATAAACATTGAACTAAGATACATCAGACCTATTAAAACTAGTATGGATACTTGCTAGAAAAATGGGTGTATTTCAGAAGTCAAACACTAACACTAACCTCAATGTCCTCATTTCATCTTAGTCAGAGATCTCAATAAGAAAACAATAAAATGTTGCGTAACATTCACTGCATTTATGCCTTAAAAATTTAATAAAGTCTTAATTAAGGCATGGTCTGGACAATATGATAATTTGAATCATTAAACTGTGACAGTCTAGCAGCCACGAAAGTCACAACTAAAACACAAAACCATAAATAAAACATTGATGGCTGAGTGAAATTTTCCTAATGGGCGGCTCATGTTCCCTTATGATTCGTTTACATACCGCATTACACTCACCGGCCGTTGTCTTTGCCTACTGATAACGGCGCTACTAGACTACTTGATTAACTAAGATTTCTAAAATCTACAACATAATAAATCTCCTTTCATTGTTTGATGATTTTTGAAGTTGAGATTTTTTGTAGAGTAGAAATCAACAGTTGGGAAATTTTAAATTTGTCTGTAAAAATCTGTGATTAAGGACTTACATAATATAAATTAATGATGTAGAGAGTAATCCTAGAATTTACCAACTAAAGACCTCAAATCTCACAAAATTCACAGCTTCCAGGCTTTAAACCAACATTGGAGGGGTGACACCCCCAACACCCTCTCCCCCAGCGCAATGCACCTGGATAAAATAAGTTATATCACTTATATAAAAAAGAAATACAATTATAAGATATATAATATATACCTGATATATTTCAAATAAGCCTTTGTGAACAAAACATATATTCTTTTATATTTCAGAGGTTTATATCTAATCAAGATATAACCTATGACTGATAAAACAATATAATGAATACATATTTTCTGTGCAAATATATCATCTATGTTCTCAATAACAATGGTTGGATCGTAGATAGGAACAGGCTCAAGTCTACTTTCTAGTGTATAAATATCTAGATAAATCTAAAATAAACTGTACGCAGGGCATTTATTATAAGACAGTTGCAACATTTACTAAAGCTATTTTAATACATTCAACAGTGAAGCTAAATGCCACGCTTGATTTAAAGTGTCAATTCTGATCTAAACATAAAAATATATTTACGTTTTTTCAATGTTAACAGCCCCAAAAAAAGTTAATATTTATTTAAATACTGCCATTGTGTTATAGCTATGTTCATGGCATATAACTTTTTAGATTTTTTTAAAACAAATTTAATCTAACCTTGACGTTACAGAGTAGTAACTTTATGTGCTATTTCAATAAGTTACCCAGTAAGACGACTGTATTGTTTAAAAGACGGTAACTTTAAGTATTTATAAATTTTTTAATCTGAAAAATTATTTATAAATTATATCAAAATTTCTCAAAATAGTATCTTAACTTATGAAAAGTAGTGGCGGTCGTTAAAGCAGAGTGAGTGGCAGTCCTATCAACTTTCTTGCCTCTCTTACTCTCACAAAATAGTATTATAAATTATTTTAGTATACATATTCATAATATATTTAAGGCAGTGTTACAATTAAACCAAAGAAATTCGTAGAAATTTCGTCTGAGTAGCCATTTTTATTTCTTATAATAGGATTCTTGTCAGATGTCATTTTTTTAAATACAAAAATCGGGGTAATATGTCCAATATATCATTATTATTATTATTATTATTATTATTATTATTATTATTATTAGCACCGCGTCTTACTACCCATTCGGGTTATACGCACTTACGCTAATGTGTAATGGTAGGGTGATTGTGAGATGAAATGAAGGACCTACAGTTTAACGTGGAATCCGAACCACGGTGGAGACCTGGCATTCCCCACATTCACAAGATGTCTTGTCAGAGGTGAAGGAAGGGTTTGGTAATCAGATAAATCTGTGCCGGGACCGAGGATTGAACCCCGGCCGCCAGCATAGAAGTCTGACACCTTACCCTAGACCGCCAGGTCTCCCTCCAATATATCAATTTAATTTAAAAACCCTTTCAGGGTCGGATCCAGAAGGGGATGCACAATCTCCTCATGAAAAAAAATTGTATAAATAATGATAATTAAAAACAAAATCAATTACTGTATATCTTTGGAAGAAAGAAAACGCTTACCTAATTTAAAGCAAATGACCACCGAATTGAAGTACCAGTTCTACTGTTATATAATAGCTCAACAATCAGATTTTAATTATTTCATCTTTTTAGATTTTAATTGGTAATATTGTTAAATGATCCTCCGACTGGTTCCGTGAGGGTGCCCAGGCTCTCTCTCTCTCTCTCTTTCTCTCTCTCTCTTTCTCTCTCTCTCTCTCTCTCTCTCCCCTAAATTTAGAGACAAAACAGTTTTTGTGCGGCTTTTGCATACCAGTCAAAAGAGGGTTTTTATTATATTTTTACCTTACAACAGACAAAGACAGACATAGGGATAAGCTGTAGACAATTCTTTGAGACGTACTTTCATTAGTATTTATGACAATGGGGCCTTTTAGTTTTGGAATTTCCCATTTATTCGAAAATTGTATTTTATTTTAATACCTTAACAATATTTGTTGACCATGCGTTTCAATTTATGATTTGAGAACCAAAATATAACTGGCTTTCACTTATTTTCTAACCAGTAGTCCTTCTGGAGCGACCGAGTGAAGTTAAAGTTCAAGTGTATAAATTATTTGTGAATGAAAATAATTAGTCTTCATTTGAAAATATTTAGTACATTTATTTACAGAGTTGAACTTTGATATTCAAACATGTGTTGTGGATAAAAGCTGGAAAAGTTTAACTCTACGGCAGATGAGATTATGTTGGTTAATATTAGACAGTATAACAATACAGTGAATAATCAAAGTGACAGCGTTGTTTTTAGTTAAGTGTTTTTCATGGATAGTTTATATACTACTTATCATAAATAAGTGTTATTATAAAATAGTGTTTTTATATACATGGTCTTAATAATTTTTTTCATATTATTATTTATAGGAAGTGTGTAGAGAAGTTTCATGTTTTAAACTCGGCGACTTAAGTTATTACTATTATAATTTATTTTACTATACCATTGTTATACTACAAACCCGATGCCGTATTTAGAAAGTAATTTAACTGTCGTAGTATAATATTTTTTTAATTAGCAATGCCTCGATACTGTGCATATAAAAACTGCAATGCAAATTCAATAACGTACAAGAACAGACACTTTTATTCATTTCCAGTTAATGAGAAAGATACAGTAGATATTTGGATTCAAAATTGTAATAAAATTAGCTTCCTTGATTTATCAGACAATCAATTAAAAAACAAATCAGTATGTGACGTACATTTTAAACCCAATTGTTTTATAAATGCAAGTACCAAATATAGGATTGGTAAATCAGCTGTGCCCACAGAAGATGGTAATCTCGCAACAGTTCCAAACCTTCCCGCGTTGTCACCTCAAAAACTTAACAATATTGAATCTTTACCTGGGGTTTCCAACCTAAAAAAATTACCTACTACCCCCACAAAAGTTTTCAAACCCTCACAATCCTCGAGTAGTAAGCTAGAAACCGAACTAACTCCACGAAAAATCAAACTAAGAAAAACTATACGTAGCCAGAAAAAAATTACTTTCTTTAAAAAGAGCTTCAATAAGTAGGTTAAAAAACACCAATCAGATAATCTCGGGAAAAGATGTGGCCCTAATGGTAAAAGAAAAATTCCCTCCTACAGCCGCAACATTTTTAGCAATGCAATTTCAGCATACTGCAAATACCTCTTACACTAAAGATGAGAAACAGTTTGCGTTATCTTGTTATTATAAATCTCCGGCACTCTACGTGCATTTGAAAGAAATGGGACTTAAACTTCCGAGTGTTTCTTCTATTTCCGCTTGGATAAATTCAATTCCAAATAAAACAGGAACCAACGAAAAACTACTTCATCAACTTGCCATGAAAGTGAAAAGCATATCTGATCCTCTTGAAAAACAAGTTGTTTTGATGTTTGACGAGATGAGTATCAGAATGTTCCTACAGTACAATCAAAAGAATGACAGGATAGAAGGAATTCAAGATCTTGGATCACAGGGTCGGAGTTCATCACCTGCAAAGCAAGCTTTGGTGTTTATGATACGCGGTCTTTTTATTCCATGGAAGCTTCCTGTGTCCTACTACTTTGCGTCTTCTAATGTTAAGAGCATTAACTTAAAGCCTATGATTGAAGAGAATTTGGAAAATTTAAATAAAGTTGGATTGAGGGTACGAGCTCTTGTGTGTGATCAAGGCTCTAATAACAGGGCTGCTTTAAACAAGCTTGGTGTAACAGAAGAAAACATGTACATTGTTACCAACCAAAAGAAAGTTCACGTCATTCATGATGTTCCCCATCTAATCAAAAATGTTAGAAATCATCTAATTTCTAAAGACATTCAGTTTGAGGACCGCAGGGCTTCTTGGAAGGATATTGAAAAAGTTTATGAGCTTGACGTTTGCACTCAGGTGGAAGGTGGAATACCGAAAGCAAGAGCTCTAGTAAAAATTAGACAGATACACGTTTCACCAAAGAATTTTCAAAAAATGGCCGTCAAGTATGCGACACAAGTTTTAAGTCATTCCATGGAATCTGCCATTTTAACAGCCGTTTCCACAAAACAGCTAATTTCAGACACTGCCCTTGGCACTGCTGAATTTGCAGGGAGAATTAATAATATATTTGATGCACTAAATTCTAAAACTCTTCATAGTGGTAACCCATTCTCCCGTGCTTTAAGTGAAATAAATCCTCAAGTGGAAGAGTATCTTAAAGATGCAGCTGAATTTGTGGATTCCTGGAAAGTTGTTGGGAGTAAGAGAAGTGCAAAACCGTTTTGTTTTACAGGTCATAGTAATTCAATCAGGAGCACTCTTTGTTTGTGGTCGGAACTAAAACAGGAGAATATTTCATTTCTTATGACTTCAAAATTGAATCAGGATCCAATTGAAAATTTATTTTCAATTTTGAGACAGAAAGGAGGATGTAATGCCAATCCTTCTGCTCTTCAGTTCAAGGCTCATCTTAAAGCATTCATGAGCAGCAATTTGCTTAAACCTTCACGATCTTCAAACTGTGAGCCTGATAACGAAGAGACGATGACTTTAAATGAGGTATTTCCACCAGCCGTAAAAGAAAATGTTATTTCTTCAGAAGTTTTTGCAGAACAAATATTGGAAGATTCCTATGAAAGTGGTGGTATGGAGGACGACAGCACAACTACAGCTTGTGTTAATTCAGTTGTTGACAAACATCCTACATTAGAGTCTTGCTCTGTCAGGTAAGCTAAGTATACTTAAGCTATTTACTAAGTGCATAGTTCATAATATTAATATTTTCCTAATTATAGGCAAATATATTGTTAAATAGAGCTTTAGGAAATTGATTGGTAAGCTCTTTGATGGACCTAGATGTTCCTCCTTTGTGTTTACAGATAGGCCCACACTCTAGTTAACTATGGCTACACAAATAGTAACTGTGATTGTTGGGTATTCATCATAAGAACCAGGGGGACATAAATACATTTAGTACTTTAGTACTTATATTGTTTTGTAGGTATTCAAGAATGAAAAATAGTAGTATTTAGCTTATTTATTAGCAAAAACTTTCATTCTAACAAGTTCCAATGCTTTGACTAATAAAAAAACTACTCTATAAGCCCTACTTGAACAATTAATCAAAACAGAGCAATGTAGACCATATAAAATGGTCAATGTGTAGGCCTAGCACGTTATATGCATGTAACCAAACTATTCATTCTATCAAAAATAGAAATGCTGTGGAATTAGGGCTCTCCTGATGACACCATGGATGAAACTATGTTGTTACTCACTTCTAAGAATAATAACCTCTTTATGTAGCTATGACAGTAAGAGGTATTATTCCTGATGCCCTTCTATTATACCAGTGAAGCGCTAAATGTTGAAAATACTCATTCTATCACAGATAGTAAAAACTCTTGACTGTGATATATTTAATTTGAGACCACTATCAGCTTTTTAAGTCCAGTCTATTGAGAGAGTGACGCCATAAGGCAGGTCTCCACTAATGCGTATCCTCGTACCGTGTCATCGTTGCGTATCATCTAGTGATACGATATGGCGCAACACTGTCTATTGTTTTGTTTTGTATCATCACTGAGTATCCATATTAAAATGGAGGACACGTGACTACGATACGTATCGAACTTGAGTGTTCAGTTCTAGTTATGCTGCAGCAATGGGCACATCTCTCCACCCACGCATCTTGTTTTCGCAGTTTATTGAAATGATCAGGATGTTTTGGGTCCCAAATTAAGTAACTTTTACGGTATATTTCAATAAATCGTATGGTCTCATTCTTACTCCACTCCAATGGGCTAAACATATATATATAACAACCATAAACGGAAAAAAGCCGTACTAAACAAAATCAAATCTCTACACAAGGTTGCCGCCGGAAGTCCTCGACCGACAAATGACCGATCGAGCCCATTGCGTATCTTTGTATCACTTTTGACACGACACTTTCAACAATTTCCCATCTCCACTGATACGATACGCTGATACGCTTTAACTGGATACCCGGTGATAGACTCAAGGCGTGTGCGGGCTACAGTCAAAATATTTTATTTTTTGTAGCAACGCGTCTTATTACCCGTTAGAGTTGTACGCTTATGTACTAATTACGCTTATGTTTTAGAGAAATACAGGTTATATTTAGAGGAAATGTACCCGAATTTGCGAGGAGGGAGATTGGAAATAATTTCTGAAAAACCTCCAACAGTACACCCGGCTGAGATTCGAACCTCGATCTCCCCGTCATAGGCAGTCTAATTCCCTGCGATAGTAGCAGGTTAGACCACGCAGCCACTGAAGCGGCTCACAACCAATATAAACATGTTTGCTCGCATTATAATATTCTATAACTTTTTTTTTTTTTTGCGGCACGTCTTACTACCCTACGGACTATGTACATTTTAAACATTTTAATAAGGGTATGTGAGAAACCATCTAAGACAGTGGTTACCAAACTAGGCCTCACGAAATTTTCCAAGGGGTTCGCCAAAATATTTCTGTAATGGCGGATTTTTGCAGCACTTTATGAGAAAATGGGAATTATTTACAACTGTTTATTGTCTTACACTGAAATCTGGTGGTTGGTTATATCGAGTTAGAACTCATACAAGATTGTTATAATTTAAACACTAAGTTTTAGTTTTTCTTATCAACCATCCCTTTCAAAAAGCAAAATGCATGCAAGATCAAATGTGGCTCAAGGCTTTGGCCTAGTTGGCAGACATTTTCTCAAAATTGAACAGTTTAAACCACTCATTGCAGGGGTCAAATATTAACGTTTTTACTGTGCAAGACCGTATCGAGTCGTTCATAAAAAATTAACTTTTGAGAAACATGTTTAGTTAGCAAACAAACGGAGTGATTTGATACTCATCACGACTTCATGGTAGAAAATCAGCTTTCTTTGAACGAAAATTTAAAGAACGTGGTTATAGGTCACTTGAAGGGACTTGGAAAAACCTTGAACAAATACTTATTTCTCAACCATAATAACAATTGGTTTCGCAATACCTTGGAAGAGACAGCAGTTTTGAAATTATCCACATTAAGCATGAGTGAAAAAGAGCAGCTTCTTGAAATGTTTACCGAGTTTGAATTAAAGAAAAGCTATACATCTTTGTCATTGGTTTCTGGTTAAGTTTAAAGGAGGAGTTCTCATTGTTAGAGAATAAGCTATTACAGCTTTGTTACCATTTTATTTTTCTTCTTATGCCCTGACTTTAACGCTCTGTGCCATCCAAAGCAAGCGCATCCTTCTCACTAAGTCACGTGAAGAAGTGAGTAACTGTTAAAACCTTTAAAAATAAACGTAAACTTTAATCGACATGGAATTCTGTGATTAAAGGAGGGTATTTCAGTTATGTCAGAGCAGCACTTTCAAGTACCACTTTAAAATGAATGTGAAATCGGATGATATTGTGACAGTAAAGATAAGAAAATTTCACTACAGTGCTTTGCTTATTTAATTTTAGTTTTAATTTTTAAAACAAATCTATAATTATTTGAACTTTTACTTAAGTAGTATCAATATTATTTGATTATATTTGGTAAGGTATCCCAAAGTACCTACTGAGCTACAGTAGGTTAATTTAAAGGTATTAAACATTTTAATTAAAGTTAATAAATAAATTTTATAAAAATTAGATATAAAATTAAGTGCGTGGCTATGGATATTTTCCAGGGGGTTTGTGCAACTTAGATGTTTGTGAAAGGGGTTTGCGAGTCGAGAAAGTTTGGGAACCACTGGTCTAAGAGAAAGAAACCTCTCTGAATATCTAGTTGGAATTTGAACCCTGACTTCCCCAACATTGGCAAACTAAATCAGGCGTTTAATCCACGTAGCCACTAATGCCGGTCTATAATAGCTATTTGATGCTATGTATTTAAAATCATCAATTACCCGCCTCGGTGGCGTAGTTGGCTAACGCGCTTGTCGTGTTAAGCTCGACTGCTCAAGACGGGGAGATCGAGGTTCAAATCTTGGTCGAGTGAACTGGGGGTGGTTTTTCCTAAATGGTTTTCCCCTCTCCCTCCACGCAAATGCGGATTCAATTACTCTAATTAAATCTTCCCAATTCCTAATCCATTAGAGTAATTATTACTTAAAAAGCGTATAATACGAACGGGTAGTAAGACGCGGTGCTAAATATAAAAAAAAAATGTTTCCATGGAATAATTTAAAAATAGTTTTTTCCCTGTTTAAATTTAAATTTCCACACTCGTATTTAAAGTTAAAACAAAAATACAGCGTAGTTTTAAATAGTTCCAAGTGTTTCTGTTATTTAAAATTACGTAGTAAACACTAAAGTTAAACTATTGTATTTTGCTCGGTCCCGGCACAGATTTATCTGATTTCCAAACCCTTCCTTCACCTCTGACAAGACGTGTATTAATCACAACTTGTGAATGTGTGGAATACCAGGCCTCCACCGTGGTTCGGATCCCACGTTAAACTGTAGGTCCTCTATTTCATCTCACAATCACCCTACCATTACACATTAGCGTAAGTGCGTATAAGCCGAATGGGTAGTAAGACGCGGTGATAATAATAATAATAATAATAATAATAATAATAATAATAATAATAATAATAATAATAATATTGTATTTTGTGTGAGTACGTGAATGTAGGCTGGAGTGATATTAAGATATTACAGACAAACGGGCTGGTCAGCTATGTATCGTGGGCCGTGAGTTTGTAAGCCCTGCCTTATCATTAGTTAATCATAAAGGGCCCATACATATAAATACATTTATATGCAGTTTATTGAAGCAATTCTTCAATATATTATATACCCTACACTCCATTAATTTATCTTAAAAGTTTGCAAGCTTTATTTTATTAATTACTATGATGTAGTAGTGTAGCTTATAAAATAAGACTATAGTCTAGTCTGGTCTAGTATTGTCTAATCTAGTCCAGTCCATTAAAGTATTGGTGTCACCTTACAGTGTAAACTAATTATAGGTTACATAAATATTATTTTGAAACGCGAGATACAAAATAAATAGGTATCTCAAACTGCTTTCCTAATTGTTATCTTACATCTGTTATTAATGAATAGTACTTTAAATGGAAAATAATGAGTATAAAACTTTACAAATACCATTTTAACGTTATTTATCACCACAAATTAATATTCGATATTAATTTATTTTATCTGTTCGATCTCTTAGATATGTTGCTGGGTATCTTGCCTACAAGATAGAGCGGAAATTTCATTGTAAACTCTGCAAGAATACATTGACAAAGTGTGATGCCAACATGGAGTCAGGGCATGATTATTTAATTTTTCATAGAGCATATCTTAACAAAGGGCAAGATGACTTAGGGAATCTCAAATCCCCTACAGATATGTTCACACACATCACGGATCTTGTCCTAGAAACCTTTGTTGAGCTATTTCCTGATGTGCAGCACCAAGAAGGTATTGTACATATAATGTTAGGAAAGGCATTGAGGAAAATAAGGCTAATATACCCTCACTGGCTTAAACAATGCAAAAAACACAAGCTATTTGCACTAAGCCACCTTCTTAAAGTTAGAATCCACAAACACTTGCAGTGGACTGCAAAGGTGAACATTCATTGTTTAGGGAAACCGACGCAAAAAATGAAGAACGTATTACACCAATAATTGCATCTCGTTGAGTGAATTTGGGAGAGTTGAGTACTTGTGACTAAGCTGATTTTGAGCCCAATTAAATTTAATAGCTTAACTGTGTTTTTCACATATTTCTATGAATCTAGACTATTGTATCTAAAGTAAGATTTGTAGCGTGTTCCATTTCGAAACGTTGAAATAATGTAAGACTTTATAATTTGTATTAATTGTGATTGTGTTGCAAACAAAACCAGCTTTTTGGCTTAAACTTTAGGTTAAAAACTTTTGACTTTTGAATATTAGGTTTAGATAGGAGTATGTTTAAATAAAACACTTTAGTTGTTAGTCTCTAAAAGCTCAAATATTTACTGTATCTAGCCAAACATTCTTCATAAGACTATATAACTATAGTTGGTAAGTTAAAAATAAATACGGTATTCAAATAATGGGACATGATGACAATATGAACTCGAAAACCTACATAAGTGGCCAATGTAATATCAACTACTTTTTCCTTCTTAAATTGTGATTATTTTACTCCATAGTGCCATTGAAAGTAGTTTTAAGAATGTATAGAAATATGTTTTCACTACTAAAATGAAAAGTGATTTGTGCTCATATTACGTAAATAGACACTTTTTACTTTCTCTAGACCACTTGAAGAAGGAAGTATTGAGATCGTAAAAAAATCTAGCTCAAAATGTTGATAAATGTCAACCTCCCAAAACTGATTGATAAGTGCTTTTTGCTATGCTGTCTACCTGTGTGTCTATATCTAGGCCTAGAGCCGAAACAATTTTACTGGTCAGGCTAAATAAAACTTAGTATCTAGGATTTTTATAGGGTTCCCCAAGGAGTTTTAAGAGTTACCTATCCTACCCTAAATTGAGGGTAGCTTACTAAAGGTAAAAAAAAGAAGAGATAAAACAAGTTCTTGAAATCTGCTCTAACGATTTATATTAAATGTCGTATCTGGCCATAGTTTATCATTTTAAACTAAATGGCCCTTCTAATCATCTCATGATAATAATTTTAAGGCAACTTTACATAAGCAGAAATTTCAATATTATCTCTGCAAGTATTTGAGACACGAAATAACTCACTATGGTAAGGTTGTAGTAATATTATAATTTTAGAAAATCTTTACTTGAAATATATTTTTATAAAACCAATAAGGGGCTGTCCATAAATTACGAAAGGATTTTTTTCATTAGGTTTTTCCCAAATCCCCCTCACGTAGGGCTGTGGCTGTTGAGGAACATCAAGAGCTGTTTGATGAGACATATAAAGTTGATGATGGGAAACAAGATGATACATTGATTGTTGAGGGAGTGACTAAGGAACATTTTCATGTGGTAGAAGTATCATGGGTAGCTGATCGTTGGATGTATGGGGTTGCAATGCTTGTTGAAGGTAAAAAAGAAAATGTCCAGGGTAATAGCTGGACTCGCATTATAATACTTTTATCTCATACCGAGAGACCAAGTTAAATATTTCAGCCTTAGCAGATATTTGAAATGATTTGGGCACCTGTCGAAATGATTCTTCAATGGCTGAAAAAAACTTAGTGATGTGTGAGAGGAGTGTTTGAAAGGGTGTAGTGGGGGGTAGGCAATGGCTGCCATAACAGTATCGCAGGCTACGTGTCTTTCCGCTTTCAAAGCGGAATGGAAAACCACGCACCGTACGTATACGATACTATGCTGGTGTGCGAGGACCTTAAAGAAACAAATTTGAGGATTTATTATGTTTTCTCTCTTATAATAATTAAATATTGATATAATAATATCAAAATGAGCGTGGATATGCGGGGATGAGACATTTTGTTTAGATTTCCAAACTACAAGGCCAATTTTTCCTGTAGAGACAATAAATGAGGTGGGGGAGTATGTGGTTTTGTTCGAAGAGCTTAATGGTTTCAAACATGTAAACTTAAATTTTTTAGTAAAGGTTCCTTTTCGGCCCTAGACCAGAGATAGGACCGGATTTGGTGAAATTCACCCAGTAAGGGATGTAAAAGGGGCGTTGAAATTTTCAAAATTCACTGACCACACATCTTTTTAAATGGTGGCCTTGAAATTTAAAATGAACGTCTCTTTATAGAATTGGGTGAGAACAACTTTAGGGTTTTTCAAATTTCATCGCCTAAATTGGTATAAAGGGGCAAAAAGGGGTGGTAAATTCCATATACTCCAATTATGAAATGTTATATATAGAGGTTTATTAGGTGGCAGAGTACTAATATGAAATTAATTTATGTACGGCATCCACATGATGGGTCCTGAGGTGCGTTGGAGAAAAGCGGGTGGGGTGTCAAGACTACCAAAACTAATATGAATAACTACTTTTCAGGGTGGTAAAAGATTGAAATTATGCAAATAACCAATGGGATCACTCCAAATAATTATAAATTATGAACATTTTTATTTAATATGTAGGACCCTGGGAAATAGGGTAGGGGATATAAACAGACTAAAAATCTTTAATGTGTGCTAGAAAATTTAAGTTTGACAGTCGGTTAGGAGGACAACTCTAACCAAACACATCTTAAAAATCTAGATTAAGGGTAGAAAAATGAGTTTTAAAATGTACAAAACTAATAGAAACAACTAATTTCCAGTGAGGTAGAAGAGTGAAATTTGGAAGTAAAGTAAAGGAACCTTGCTAAACAACTCAGTATATACATTTTTAATTTTAAATGGGATTCTGGGAAATATGGGGAAGGGGGCGTGGGTTATATAAATAAAAACAACTTTTAAATGTGATAGAATATTTAAATTTGGCAAGTAGGAAGAAGGAGCTTTCACAAGTAACCAAATAAATCTTAATGTTATTTGAAATTTCTAAGCGGTAGTTGAAGAAATGGTAGGCGAAGACGACGTGCTCAACATTTTCATAACTTATACATTCAGCTACTTCTTTGTGTGGTAGATAACTCAAATTCATAGGTATGGAGACTACTCTAAATGAATATAAAAAATTGAAAATTTTTAATTTTTAACTTAGACAATGGGAATTGGGGGGAGGGGCTAGTTACAGCCAGAAATAACTTTTGATATGAGGTTAGAGATTAAAATTTGAAAGACAATTAGAAATAAAACTTCAGGTAACCAAATGAGTAGTGGAATTTAAAATTTGTCAGAGTGGGTTGTAAAAAGTGGGTTGAGTGGTTAAAAACTTACAAAACTACTATAAACAACTTCTTCTCAGTGTGTTATAAAATTAAAATTCTGCATTTAGCCAAAGATACCACTTCAAATAACTATAAAAGTCCGAACATTTAAAAGTTTAAAATTAGTAGTCCAGGAAATAAAGGGGAGTTTAAAAGAAATATTAAATATGGTAGATAAACTAAATTTGACATGCTTGTAGAAGTACGGCTTTAAATAACCAAATAAATCTTAAATTTGAGATTTTGTGGTAGTTAAAGAAATGAGACGCAGGAGGCTAAAATTTTCAAAGCCAGTTGATAAATTATTTCTCTGTGTGATATAAAATTGGAATTCGTCCAGCAAATACAGGGACCAATCAAATTAACTACAATGGCTGAGCATTTTAAATTTCAAAATTAGTCTACAGGAAATAGGTAAGGAGGGGGAGGGGTGGCGGGTGATACCCCATCACAAGTAGGAGGTAGAAAATTAAAATTTGTTAGAAGTGTAGAGGTATAATTTCAAATAACCACAAACACATTTCAAATATTATTTATTTCTAAGAAGGGTGGTGATATGGGGGTTAACTAATTAACTAATTATCATTAGTCAGGCGGATATAAGGATCAACTCAAAAAGTATCAAAGGCTGGATTCTTAAATTTCAAAATGAAGGAGGGGAAAATAGGGAGGGATTTCCCCTGAAAATGTTTCCAAAGATATATAATACAATTCTTGTGGAGGTAGACACTTTAAATATCGCCATGTAATTCAATAGACCTTCCCGGATAGCCAAATAAAGCGGCAAACTTGAAGCCCAGGAAATGGAAGCGCTTAAAATGTATACAACCAATATAGAACACTCTTTTTGATGTGGTCAGATTGAAATAGCTTATAAGATAATCAAATACGTCTTAAAAACTCAAATTTAAATTGTGGGAGCTAAGAAGGGGGAGGGAGAGAGAGGCGTTTGGAAATGAGAGTAAACTGCCACCTTCCCAAAAGAATATGCATAAAAGAAAAATTAAATTTGCCAAGTTGGCAAAAAGACCACCCAACATAACCATGCAAGTTGGGAAGTTTGTAATTTCTAAAATTTACTGCTGGGAAATGGAAGGGGTCCTTAAAGTTCCCTAAACACCAAAAACTTGATATGGTGGAACACTAACTTTGTAAAGGCAGAGGAAATAGTATAAAGTACTAAAAGTAAATGAATACGCAAACTAAATACTATTTTAAAGTGGATACATTAGATTTACAAATACATAGCAGTTATCGCATATCTAGGAGCGGCATAACTATTAAAATAAACCAATTCAGGCGACATAACTTGGTGGTCACGATTATCTTTGTAAAATCATGATGCTTCATATTTAATATGTTTCTGTAACCGAGTATATTATTTAATTTATGTTCTTTGGTGAAATGTGATGCTAATTTTTCTAACATTTTTCTATGATCTTGCTTAGGTAAAGTTTGCTTTGTCAATGGGGCGCAACGGCCACCCTGTGATTGCGCTCGTTTGAAAACTCAGTTAATAGATTAAGTAATATTTTCTTTCTTAGATTTCGTATCTATTAATTGATATAACTAGTTTGTGATTGCCATGGTTGGTTCAGGATTGTATGTCAAAGATTGATCTAGTACAATATGAAATCAAAGTGACCAGAATATTATGAAATATATCAATGTCCAAATTTATTTGACACATATTTTAATCAAATTTCTGTTAAATCATACTTTTGCATTTTTATTATTATTATTATTATTATTATTGTATTGATTTTTTAATGCTAGTGATCATAATTTTAGTCTCGAGCCTGTCCAAACTATATAAACAGAACTTTATTTTACATCTTAATAGATAATTTTCACACAAAACACTTTGTAACTATGGCTGTGATTAAAACAATATTTGGGTATAGTTAAGAGTATTTTTATATATACTTGTACTGTCAACAATTTTACTCACTTTACTAAACTATATTTTATTTTGATGTAAATAGTTATTTTTAAGAAAATCTGCGATTGTTAAATGTATGAAAATATTGTTCTTTTATAGTAAAATAATCTTGTATTGAAAAAGTTTTCAGAGTAAAAAAAAATTATTTCTATTCCCCTTTAATAAAATTAAGAGATATTTAATTCTCCATACAGACACGAGAAGGTGTTGGAAGAGTGTAATAATTGGACAAAACATTATGATCGTTTTGTTGGGTGATCCTAAAAGAGCGTTTACGAAAATAAGCTTCATTTTCAGTCTTGATTTTACTATAAACTGATTTAAAACCGATTTGTTAACTCTCATGGCACATCTGTATAAAATAATGTTGAATATAATCTTTCCAGTGTTTAAAATAAGACGGTATTACCGATACCCAATATATACCTAGGAAACTCTTTTTATTATATTTTCTATGTATTTAACTTTAAAAAAAATTAGTAGCATATCCTTGTATAATTTGTATTGATTTGACAACTAAATGTAAAAAATAAATGCAACCTTTACAACATAAGTATTTAATTTTAATTACTGACATATTTTGTGTACACGTGTCATACTTCCCATTACAGCTATCCGCGTATTTAATCCAATGGATAAGGAATGAGGAAGGTAAAATGTTTGGGAAATGTGCCCGTATTTGCGTTGAAGGAGAATTATAAGCATATTAGGAAAAAACACTCTCAGTACAACCGATCGGGATTCGAACACATATCCCAGTTATTTGAAGTCTAGTCTAACGAAAAAGTGAATCCTAAAGAATTGTGACCGCAGAAGCTGGTCACAAAATATTTAATAATTCATTTACAAGTGCATTTCCAAGACCCATGTCAACACTGTAGAAGCACTGGTATTGTATATTTGGTTCCAACACTCCCCATTGTTTGCAAAGTTTTGTTCAATGAAAGGGGGGTGAGTTGGGGTAAGGGATTGCCTCTACCTGATCTATTGTACTAGGAGAGACAAGACTGCAACTTTTAGCTCTCACTCTATCGGTTTGTCTCTCATCAGAAAATTTTTGAAATTGAGTTGTTTCAAAGAATTCTCACTTGGAAGCGCTGTTATCACTGGATATTTTAAGTTCTACCTGACTCGAGGAGCGCAACAAATCTCCCGTAAGGCTGTGTATCTGTTATTTCCTTGTCTGTGACCTAGGGCCACACTCAATTCATCCGTTGCTACAGTCCGGTAGGCTCCCGTCAGCCTCAATAAGATGTTCCTCTGCAGACCCTGAATCGCCTTAGCCGGAGCGACATTGGTTAGTCTGTGAGCCCAGATGCACGCCCCATTGCTCACAATGGAGAGAAGAATCATCTGATGGTATGTCCTTATTATCCGCATAGGCAGATAAAACCCCTCTGTCCCATGCTTATAATTTTATTCATCAATGACAGAGTTTTCCCCATCACTCCCTCCATGTGCGCTGTGAAGTTCCTGTTTTCATCTAGGGTAACTCCCAGGCATCTGACCGTATGGCTTCTTTTTATAGATTTCGTACCTAACTTTATGGTCAGATTCCTAGCCAATCTACCCTTAAACAGCATGAAGGTCGTCTTCGCCGGTGCCATTTTTAACTTGACACTTTTACACCAGGTGTCAAGTTCTTCAAGCACCTGGTTACATTTTCCCTCTAAGTTCCTTCTTGAGTACCCTTCTATTACTATTAGTTGGTCGTCTGCGAAGGCAACCACACCTGCGTGTCTGGCATACCCTCCAACAAGTACAACACTGGTTCCAGGCTGACATCCCAAAAGATCGGGCCACATACCGATCCCTGGGGACATCCCTTCGTCAGTAGCTTCTGAACCTTATTTCCTGGACATCTCAGGGTGGAGTATCTATTACGACAGTAGTCCTTAAGACTCCTATACAGCTGCCCCGGACACTGAATCTCTCTTAATCTGTCAAACATCACCGGCCACCAGAGGTTGTCAAAAGCACCTGAGATGTCCACAAATATTCCTACGACGTATTTACCATTTGCCGAGTCAATCAATTCCATTGCTCTGCAGATTGCGTCCTCTGTCGATCTGCCCCTTCGGAAGCCATACTTCTGCTGATGCATGCCCATGACTGTCCTGTGTCTCAGTAATCTTTCACACAATATCTTCTCCTGCAACTTCCCTGCTGTGTTCAACAGTCAGATGGGTCTGTATGACTTCGGAATAAGCGGGTTTTTATCCTCTCCCTTGCTTAGCACGATTACCTAGCTCTGCTTCCAGATGTTCGGGATTATGCCTTGAGCGAGGCATTCGTTTAACAGCCCTGCAAGTGAAGGAGCAATAAGGTCAGCCGTCTTCTCCAGCACCTCAACCTTTATCCCGTCCGGATCAGGCGCCTTTTTCTTACCCATCAGAGCAATGTTCCTGATCACCTCCTTCCGACTAACAGGTTCTACCTCTTCCTCATTTACATACTCGTCATTCTCCATCCTCTCCCTCAACATTTGGTGCTCTTCAGTATCTTCTGTCACGTCATCATCTGGCAACAATGTCTCCATTAAAAGATCCGCAGACTCTTCCCAGCTGGTCGTGGTACTACCATCATCCTTAGATAACGTGGTTATCATGGCTGGGGGGCGTAATTTCCCGGAGGCTATCTTGAACGGACCCCCAAGGTCCCCTCTGTAACTCCTCCTGTACATACTTCTCCCAACTTTTCCTCTTCTCCTGATACAACCCATCCTCAAACTCTCTCTTGCTCTCCCTGTAGATATTTAACAGCACCACACGACTAGCCGGGTCTCGACACCTCTGATATCTCCTACGCGTTCTCCTTACCCTTGTTCGAAGACTCTGCAGTCTGTCATTCCATGGCTTATTACCAACCTTGGTATCACCTTTCACCACAGGTATAGACTTCCTCATTGCATCCTGCAGAGCCCACGTCAGCTGTTTGGCCTTCATGTTGACATTGTCGCCTTGTGCCATTGGACTGGGTAGTATCAGTTCAGCCCTCAGCTTCTCCCAGTTAGCTTTGCTCATGTTGTAACTCCTTCTTTTCCCTTCCCCATTTCCATCCACCAGCCTCCCTGCGACAAATTCAAAGACGATCAGGTTATGGTCACTGACCGTGACGTTGTCCACAACCCTCCAACCTTCCACCATGTCCACGAATTCAGCGTTACACAAAGTGACGTCAATGTTGAAAGAAGGCCCAGCTCTCCCCTTATATGTAGGGGGATTATTCGGTTGGTTTGCAACCTCAAGCCCATGACCATAGACAAACTCCTCCAAAGCACGACCCCTTCTATCTCTCCCAATCACCCTATGACTATGCCACATGGGAGACTTAGCATTAGCATCAGCGGTAATTATGAGTGGCAGACCTGCGTATGTCCTACATATTATCTCCAACTGATCAAGATATGGCTCAATTGGATGTCTAAATTGAAAATATAGGTTTGCCACTATACACCTGCTTGAGCTAGTTCCCAGTTCTACGCATGTTACCCACTGGTTACAGAGCTGTTCAATCTTAGTTACGGCAATTTCCTTGTTAAACACCACTATTGCGCTCATTGGAGCTTCTCCAATTACAACAACTCTAGTGACCACTGGCATATGCGAAACTTTCCCTCTCAAGGTATAGGGTTCCTGAAGACACACAACATCAAGTCCCATCTCCTCAGCAAGCTTGCGGACTTCATGCAACACGGTCACGCTCCTCATTCCATTAATCTGTCCTATTCTAATGGTGCTATCCCCCATTACGGATAGTATGTGTGCGCGTAGCACGCAGGCCATGCCACGTTGGGTTTAAACGTCTTGCGACCGTGTGCCGTCACAAATTGTCTATAAGTATTCTCCATATCAAAAGTTTCCTCTCTCCTCTTGAAGACCTTATCAATTAGTCCCCGCAAACTGTCCACGTCCGTTGGTAGATTCATAGATTTTAGTTGAATTCTATCCAACGACTCGGAAGAGGGAAAAGTGATACTGTCCCCCTATTCATGACCCAGTCTCACCACGTGCCTCAGCGCCATGTGCAGCACTCTCTCTTCTTCTAGCCTGGATAACCGCCTCGAGGGTTCCGTATGCCTGAGAGGGTACATCCCTCTCTCCTTTCAGCTGCCCCTCCATCTCCATATTCACTTCTGCTGTCTGGCTCCCCCTGCTGTTTGTGTTGTGATCCATACCCTTTTCTTTCTTTTTCTTGCCATATCCAAATCCCCAGAGCTTCCAATTTTGTTTATGTTTCGCCCCAGATCTGCTTTTCCGCAAGTCCCCGCTCCATCTCTCTCTGGCGTCCCCTCCTCCTTTTCCTCGCACCTGACTCCATTGGTGCTTTCCACCCATTCCCTATTCATGCCCTCACATATGATACATATGTTCTCCACCACCTGCGGATTTATTACCGCATTGTGCAGTTGTGATATCAGGGTGGAGGATGCTGCCGCCGAGTCCCCAGTTGACGTAAACCTCCCATTCCAAAATTCGTTGCCGGGCCAACTATTTCCATCCCATGGATATGTAGTAGCTAGGTAATATTCACCCTCCCCGAAGATCTCATAGGAAGCTCACCGGGTCGATATTACCCGTATACCCGTATCCGCTAGAATCTTCTGCCGATCCTCAAATAAAATTATAAAATAGCTCGTTCTGGTGTCTCGAACCACTCCAAACTCCCAGACCAAATCCCACGATTTGCACTTGTACCTTTTGTGAGACCTCCTTTGAGATCCTTTACGCCTCGAAGAACAACATCTCCAGAATAATCCTTATCCTTTTTCTATATATGTACTCATAGATCCCGGTGCCATATCTGGCTGGAAAAGTCTTCCCCCCTTCTTCTGTACCATTTACATAGTAATCCCTAATAAATTTTGCTATCGGGTCATCCCTCTGATTATGGCTCATGTAGAACCTGTCTCCACGCCCTTCATGCCTCAGGTTTGGTCCTACCAAACCTATGATGGACCCTCTACTAACTACATCCTTCACTACTGGTTTGCCTTGGTTATCTCTTTCTCCTTTGTTTACAAAACACGTGGTCGATGAAACCCCGATGAGTCCGGACGCGACTATCTCATAGTCTCTAAGATAAGAAACACTATTATCCCGACCCACCGCAACCTCGCTATAACCACACGACCTATATCCAGAGGAGGTACAGTAGTATTCATTCTCTCCGTAGTTGTACTTACATCTCCGCGTGAGAAGCCTACTGATGAAACCTTCCACAGTCATTTCCTGGTAGTATGCCCTAGTAACCTCAGGTCCATCAGAGGCCAGAAATTTGAGGAGTGCAGCCATAAACTCGTAAGTCCATTTGTGGACCATTGTACGCACAGATTTTATATGTTCCTCGGCGACCTCAACTTTAATTTCCCTCTCCCAACCATGCACCCCATATCCACCGATGGTAGTGGGATAACATGCTGCTTCAGTCTCCTCCAAAATTCCTTACAATTTCTTTCCCCTCCTCTCCGCTCAGTGTTCCCCAGAGTCTCTCCTCTTGTCCTAGGTTTGTTCTCAACCAGTTTCTGCCCTCTATTTTTTTGCACTCTTTCCTTCTCCACCTCCCCATCTTGAATAACCTTTACAGATCCAAGCGCCATTTTCGCTGCCATCCTTTCTCTATGTGCTACCGCCCTTTTCATATTCCTTGCACGTTTGGATGGAGGTATCCTCGTTCTACTCTCCGTCCTATCGTTCTTTGAGCCAGTCGGGTACACGTCTAGTCTAGTCGCTATCAGTCGAAGTAGTTCAAAAATCTCATTTAGTATCTCAGTAACCATAGTCTGTTCTTTCCATTTGTCTCCTCAGTAATAGTTGATGTGTCGGACAGTCTCTTGAGTTGGGTTTCATACACTTCTCACTGCGTTTCCTCGTTGTGCATGGAATACATATTTCCTCTCTACTTTTACATTCCCTTACCTTGTGGCCCTCCTTGCCACACTTTCCACAAACCTCCTCCTTACTCCTACAGTGAGCCATAACATGACCCAGATCCCTACACCTATAACACCTAGTGATCACCGTATAGTCCTTAATGGACACTGCGCTAAAGGAAATATAAACCCTACAGCTCAAGATCAAGTTCCTGATCTTTGGAGACACTTCTACTACATTATTTACTACCCGTCTGTCCCTTACCCCTGTTTTAAATCGGGGCTTGAACCCCTCCTCAAACTCCTCTCTAGATACCTTCCCCCTCATGTTCTGCTCATACGTCATAACATATATATAACAAACAGAACCGAAATCAAGTTTTACACCTTCTCTTTCCTCTTCATTTTGAATATAAGCTAACTTCTCATCTTGTGATGTATACCAATCTGGCCATCCACTAGCTTCTTGTTTAACTTTCAAAAAGTATCGATGTACCTATGAAATAATCTGTCAGGACGTGTCTGACTATCTTAAACAGATATATTGTACTCCCTAACTTTGTATACTGCTTCAACGGTGTAGCTTTTCACAACGGATTTCCAGATCTTGTCAATCACCCTAACGGTTATCAACCAGTGATCTTTCTAATGTTGTGTTGACATGTGCCTTGGTTTTTCATCTCCCCGTATTTCCTGCAAAAGATGAACATTAACTTGTCATGCATCCATGTAGGCAATATATGCAGGAATACATCCCATGGAGGCATCACGGTAAATTTAGATATGACTCCAAATGATCTATAGACGGACAATTAGATTCGAAGTGAATTTTCGGGTGGCCGATGGGATCTTTTTTCTACTTGCATACGTAAGGATACAATGAACATACTTACAACCATGTCTGTGCGTTTCATCGCATTAAAAATACACTCCCACTTCTGTACGACTTTTTTACGTATGCCATGGCCGCTATATAGCGCGTCTCCGTGTTCTCGTAGGGGCTGTTTTTGATAGGGGTGTTCCTATCAGGATAACAGAGAGAGTACACGTGCCAATAATAACCCCAAAGCTTTAAGATGGTGTCGGTATCTGCAGATTCAACAACGCCATATACACGTCTACATAATACATATTCTTCACGCCCATTGCCTGCATGAAGTATAGAAACATGGCGTTGACAGACCTGCCAGCAGAACTATTGTACAGCGAGTGAGAATGTTGGTGTCTGCACACCAGTAGCCACCGTTAGTGATGATACCGATTACTTCGGCAGCAAATCAACATGACTGCTCCAGCGATCATATACGCCTCTAAAAGGATCCAACCTTGCTTTTTCCATGAGAATGTATCTAAGCTTTAGGCAGTCCTTCCGTAGGAACTCTACATATTTCACATAATTCAGTTCCAAATTGCGTTTTCAATCAAAGACATAAGTTTCTTAGATCTGTGTGTCATACCACTTCTCAAAGGACACCTTTCCCTCAACTGAAATCACCCCGATGGTATAGTCCTTCTTTGGTGGCAAGAGAAACCTATACATCACGTTTTATTTTATATTGAAAAAATTGGGGATATATCCCTTGGCCAAAGACACGTCCATACCGAATGTTTTGGGCATCTTGGACAACGACATTGGGAGAAAGTTCAGTGAGTCAATAGAATGAATCAGGGCTTAACACATGGACATGATTTTCCCACTGTTTATTATGAACTATGTATTCCATATTTTTACCTTCATCATATATTTTAAAATAAAACTTCCATCATAGCCGTTGGCACTATGGCTAAAAGGGTGGTGTCCTTAAATTTAGTTGTTTTAATTTGCTCTAGAAATAAAAAAAATATTGGGCCATCCTCACAATACCCTTGAATATAAGATTCCTAGCGCCTCCGCATTCTGTGCGATCATGGTCGTATCGAGCGATATGAAGGCTGGCCTTGCAACACGTCTGCATGACGCAGAGGTTAGATTCGTGCAAGTGCGTGGTGACCGCACCTTTAAGAAGCGTTTTTTGTCGGAATTAAATATCATAGAATACGAACAAGAAATTGCTCTTTTCCAGTGTCAGCTTGCAAAAGGTTTGCTTCATATAGCAGAAATGACCAAAAGGACTATACATTTTGCGTCTCATAAAACTTATGTGAATGTTCTGCTATTACCAAACTGGAAAATTGCAATAAAGACTTCACTAAACTTTTTGACATCACAGATCGATATGTGACCTTTGCAAATAACCGGTACGTTTATGGTTATTTAAACAAGTCTGGTTTGTGAACCAGTGCCCACAGTCTTTACAGGCCACAGTTTGACCTCCACTGCAAACAGCTTTAGTGCAGCACTTTTTGTATGCGTATTCACTTCTGTGCTTATGCTTTGTGCTGAACAGCCCACGACACTCACGGCAAGCGTATGAGCACGTAAATTTGGCTGTCAACAATGTTATGATATTAAAATTGTTTTACTTATCATGGTGAAAATACAAATCAAGCTAGGCCTTAAAGGAATTTTTGGAAGGGGTAGGCCCCTCATATGGGATTTTCCTCCCCTGACGTTACTTGGACACAATAATTTTGTATTTCGAGAGGTACGTTTGAAATTGTTTTTCAGTTCACTGAGCCCACCACCTATCAAAAGATTTACATAGGCATAATGGCATAAATCATCTGCTTTGTATTTTTGAATATTGTGGCTTTTATTTATGTGGTTATAGGTATTCATGTCCATGCATCCTGTTTTTCTTTCTATATCATCACAGCATTGGTGATAACCAATGCACAGCTAAGACAAAGTATATCGTTGTCATTTTGAATAGTAATGATTCCTTTATTTCTTCTACTGTATGTGGTAGCCTGGGAGAATTTATCACAATGATGTGCACTCTCACGAGGTTCCTCAAGATGGCTTATTTTAACGAACAGTCATGCCGTACTTAAGAACAAGCTATTACTTTGCAACACGTGACTTAAGTTATCGAGCACGGATTGAGCGTCTCACTGATCCGCCTGCCTAAATGGGAGGTATATAGCATTTACAATCAAGTCAGTGCTGTTAAAAAGTAAGCCGAAATGATCATTGGCACTAACACCATAGTCCTGCAGCCGATTGAGCCAAACTCTAATTTGCTATTCAAGCCAGCTTAATGCGTCACAATCACTTGCTAGAGCACCAAGATGTACGGTAACTTCTCTACCAATATAGGTAAACACTTAAGTTGTTTTATTCTATTCTCGACGATATGATGAGAGATACCATTCAACAACGCTCCACCAGCCTGATTTACCGACTCACAAATTCTTGTCTGAGGTGCATATTCAAGCTTTGAAGGGTATGTTATTCTCGCCTGCCTTGATCCTACACCACCTGCTTGGGGGAAGACACCTCCGCTACCTGGAGGTGGCAAAGCTCGCACCAGCTGAATGGGTGCTGTGGGTGGAGGGTTTGGGAACGAGTCTTTCCCGTGGCTTGGAAGCGGGTGGAAGGAGCCCACATCTTTGGCATCAACGATTTGTGGGATGATGCCTCCACTATCTGAAGGAAGCAAAGCTCCCACCGGCTTATTGGGTGCTGTGGTTTCTAGTTTCAGGATCGAGTCTTCCCAGTGGCTTAGACTGGCATCTTCAACATCCATTTGAACTAAAACACAAGAGTTTAAATTCAAACACAAGTCAAACTAACTACAAAGTAAGCACTTGAAACTATATTCTTCCAACCAAAGAACAAAGAATAAAGTAATTGAAAAAGCAGTTAAATGAAATTATAAATGGCGACGAGAGATTCACGTGCGTACTAATAATGTTATCGTGACTAGGTACCGTTTTAATTGTTACATAGAATTTACTAAAGAGTTAAATGAACTAAAAATGACATTCATGCACATGCACATTCCGCAATGAAAACCATCTTTATTTTGAAAATAGTAACGATTACCAATTTGTGCTGCAAGATTTGATAGATACGGTACAAGATGATATTATACATGTCAAAACCCTAAAAAGCAAACTGATAAAATATGAAGGGGGCGATATTATTACTACAACAAAAAAACCTCCTGTTATTTGTTATTAAAATATCGTTCACGTGTTTTTATGTGAAAACTGGCATAGCGAGAAAAGGAAAATAAAACCGAAGAAAATTATGGAATAGTAAAAAAAAAAATTAGCTGAAATAATATGAGCGGACATTGCATGCAAGATATATGATACTAGTTCTTACCCTCACAACAAAATGGCTTTTTAGAAGACATTGACAAAAAGATTTCTTAATATTTCAACATTTTATTGGAAACAATAATGATCGTAAGAATAAGTGATTTGAAAAATCTGAATAAAAAGTACTAATATTTCACACATCATAAGAACTGCAGTTAAAATTAAATCCTTTCAGTCACCCCTACAACTTAGCATAGCAGCGTTTATTTAATTAAAAAATAATTGGTTCAAATAATTTATTTGACTAGTTATCTAAATTAGGACTTTGCTCGTCTTACAATGATGCAAGAATATTAGGAACATCATTATTAATTGCCCACCAGAAGAAATTGAGCTAGCAGCATTTGCACAATTTATTTTTTTATAAATGTTGATTCAATATAAATACTATTGACGGTTATCATACTTTCCACAACATGGCTAGTATTAAATGTATAACTCATGGTATTTCAGTATATTATTTGTCAGACACGGCTAAAAACTGCTCAAAAGTAAAGCAATCTGCCACGTGATTTAAGACGTCAGTCTCGAAATATATGTATTTTTTTAAATATGCTCTGGGTACTCATCACTGGTTGAGAATTATATATTAAATTTACTTTAGATGAACAACTAAATTAAAAATCCCTTTTTTTGTGTGTCCACCATACTGAAACGGATAGCTAGATTGAAAAACAATGTTACCTACAGTACATACGTCGTTCAGCCTAGGTTCAAAGAATTTCTTTGCCAAATTTCGTTAAAATTTGACAGCTATCGCTAAACAAACATCCAGATAGACTGATAAGACATCTGACATGCCAAATGGCCAAGTTAAAACAATGACATGTTACTCTTGCTAAAAAATAAATAATAATTTTAATTATTCTAATAATTTTGTTTAGAGCTTTATGTAACTTTCCCCCTAAACGTTGATTTAGTAGCCACTCGTAATTTTATATCAATGTTTATATGTTAAAATTAGTTAGTGCCAAAGTATTTCAAAAATCTTTAAAATCAATAAATCCTGTTCCAATTTGGTTGCTTTGCAGACTGAACGAGAGTTCATATAGTCTTGTTCACCGGTGACATATGTGTCCTGAATACATTTCCAGAATGAGATTTTCCCCCTAAATAAGTTATCTCCACACAAATTTGGGTACATTTTATCTGAAATTTGCCTTACCCAGCCCTACCTCATCTGTGTTATAAAAGCGGATAGCACAAAGGCAAAACATAACACAAAATAGCTTTTACTAGATATTATAAAAAATAGTAAGATATGGTAGAGTCTGGTAGTAAAAGTAGTAATTCCTAAGGATATTCGTAAGAAAATCAATTGCTACTCTGAGCTAGTCAGATTCTTCCAATTGTTACTAGGTGTAACATAGTCACAGTTACAGATGTAAGATTATTGACATCCTACTCTAGAATTGGTTTATGATAACATTCTTAAAGTAAATGTAGCTAATGATGTTTTAGCACTTTATGGCTTGTTAGTTGCATGTATATTCATTAAAAGGTTGTAGATAAAATTTAACACAAAGATGGTGAGTGAATATGTATGAAGAAACATACAAATTAGTATATGAGTGAAATAATCCACTATTTTCTAAGTCACAAACAGAAGCAAATTAATTGAACTTTAAGATTTGCGAATATCCTCAAATGATTGGTGAAACATCAAGGACATAATAGTTAAGGTGGGAGTGAAGAAAAAGAGGAATACATAACATTTTATTAGGCTGTATAAAACAGTCAATTCCTAAAAATATGATTTTCAAAAAAATATTTTTCAAATACAATCTTATCAATCAGATAAATTTAAAAAAATATATATAACGGTTTTTAGTTCAAATCATGATCACATAACATCATGTTTGAGAAACATGTGGCCTTAGTGTACTTTCACAAATAAATATAATTAACTTTTTTTTCGTTTAGTTTAATTATTTGATATTCTTAATGCTTCAAACCTACCAACACACAAGCAAAAAAAATCAATATATTTTTATTTTCATGTATTTTGAATTAGTAAATAAATTTAAAAAAAGTTTTCTACTTTGTATATTAGTTTTAAAAAAACTATAAATAATAACAATTTTTTTAGGGAATTATTAATTCCTTCTTTACAAACTCTAGACGCAAAGATTATCTCTTTACCTTCGCTAACAACATGACAAAGCTCTCGCTGTTCCCAATAATTATCCTATTTGCTTAATTGGTTTACAAGGTACTAGTCACCTAACATTTACAGTGGTGTCAGTATTTGTAGAGAATGGATTAGAAGAATACCTAACAAAACCAAAATGTATCTGGGCGATTGATTACTTAAATAGAAGTGTTATGTATCAATGGTGTGTTCAGGGCCCCACAAACGCAAGTTAAAGTTATTTATATAAAGATTGAGATTAGGAAAATGTCAAAATAATTATGATATAATTATTAAATATAATAAAAATTGAATATTTAAATCAGTGAGTTTTGTTTTGACTGATTTTTATATCATAAGTAAAAAAATGTGTTAAAAAGTTGGCAGAAATAAAGATGATAAGAAAGGTCACGGCCGTGAACAAAAAAGATGTAGATTAGTAGAACTTATAAACTAAAAAAATCGCAAAACGAGTTAAAGTTAGGCGAACTAACTTTGCCGAAAAAAACCTGAGATTTTAAATAAAGATTTGAAATCAACAAATTCATCAATTGAATTATAAGATTTGGAAGCTATTTGGAATGCATAAAATACTTACCAAATAAGTTAATATACTTTTATTATTATAATTATAATATAAACAAATGGTAAGGCTTATGAATGATATCTTCGGAAAGTTTCTGTGTGCAATTCCAAAAAAATTAATCCTGAAACACTGATTTAACTTCTATGTCAAGATTGTAATTTATAATAAATTCTGGTTTAATATAAACTTAAATCACAACATTAATTGTTAATAATCCCGCTAGTAATCGTTAAAACTTGTATCTAAACTTATATCTAAAATAAAAGGTTTTGTTAGTAATAGTTAGTTTAAATACTTTTAGTTTAACTCTTTTAATAATATATATTCAGCCTTGGTTCACTAATCAAAGATTAGTGTATACATTTAATACATTTTAGTAATTTTTCATTGTAATTATATTTATAGCACTTCTATTATTTTTAAACTTTGCTCTTAGTATTCATAAAAAACTAAAAAATAACAAATATATTTTAAAGCCGGGGCTATCAACCTGGAAGACGCATCATCCTGGGGGGCGTGAAAATATACCACTAAGGGGACGATGACGCATGGAACAATTAGGAAATAACGTTAAAAATTAGATAATAATACCAGAAATATTTTATTTCAATCGGTTTTCCCAAAGTATATAAGACCAAATAAGAAGCCTGAACCCAATATTCAGGAACCGATGAAAATAAAAGCTTCAATATTACACTAGCTTTCAGTGATATTTTTGTACCATTATACATTGAATTTTGAATAAAATAACATGAATAGAAAACAAAATTTTTTAATACTTATTTTATCGATCTCAAAATGTAGAGGGAGGGAATTTGATTACCTGCCAAGGAGGGCGTCTGCTGAAAAAGGTTGAGAACCACTGTTCTAGAGTTATTAAACATTCGTAGCCACCCTAATGTAAGGTCTTGACTAGAACACCTCCTGCACAAATTTCAAAAAACTTTTAAGACTGAAACACCTCCGGCACAATTTTCAAAAACTTTTCAGGCTAAAACACATCCGGCACAATTTCCAAAAATTATTTGGCGCATTATTCGGTGGCTGGATTGCTTAAGCCCTAAGGCATCCCTCTCACAATAGACTATAATGCCGATGGTTGGGGGATTGGGGTTCAATCCCTGTCGGGTGTACTGAGGGTACTAATCCCTTAATGGCTTTCCACTCTCCCTCCATGCAAATGCGGGTACATATCCTCTAAATCCAACCTTTCACATCTTTAACATATTAATAAAAGTTTTTTTTTCAGTATCACAAATCTTTTTCTAGAGATTACAATGTATGAGTAATTTAGAAAAAATATATTTCTACGTCTAATAAAAACATGATTTATTACCAGATTTAAATTTATGTATTTCAGGTTCAAGGACAGCTAACCATAGCTCAGGTGAACAAGTGCTATCCAGCATATTCTTGCCTCTAAAAAGGCAGTCCTAAGGGAGATCAAAAACAAAACCGGTGAATGTATGTGTACTTCTATTTTGGGCAATATCTACAAATTAGTTGGGAAGTTATGAGTGAAAGACAGAAATAAGCATTCGTAACGTCAGTTATTTTCCCTAATAAAAACAATAAAACATTAATTTGAAACAAAATGACACATTTCTATTTATTATTGTATTTCACTAATATATATATCACCATATATTAATAATCTCATTTTGATTTAACAATAAATAACTAATATTGCTTTTACCAGTTACCATAACCTTTCTAGACTCAACAAATACTATTAAAAGATAACCCTAAATACGAGATGAGCCAGGATAACCAGATAGTAGAGCAGTTGAACGCGAAGCCAAAATCCTTGTGTTTGATTCATGTGAATTATAATTTTTCGTGTTTTTTGAAACTACATCTTACTTAGAGGGAGTGCTTCTGCATTTTTGTAGGGGGAGTGTGTGTGTGTTAAACCATTTTGGAAAAACACAACCTCATTTCATCCAACCAGCATTCGTACCCTGATCTTCTTGTCATCGGTAGTCTAGTCTATTGCGAGAGTGACACCTACCATTCGATTACTTAAAAAAGTTTCATTAAAGAAACTTTATTTTGATTTATTCAACGCATGTGATGTCAAAAGAAAAGTTGAAACCTTTATTGTGTATTTGTACAAAATGGTTTCATTTATTTGTTGAATGTATTTTTTCCTACATTTTTTTTATCACTTCTTACTACCTATTTGGCTAATACCCATTATTCAACATTTTACTACCGCCTCGGTGGCCGCATCGTCTAACGCGCTAATATCGAGTTGGTTTTTACAAAATGGTTTTCCACTCTCCCTCCGTGCAAGTACGGGTGTATTTACTCTCAATTAAATCTTCTTAATCCTTTACCCATTAGTATAATTATTGCATAGGTGTATAACCTGAATAGGTTAAAAGCTAAAAAAATCAATCAATTAATAAATTTGGTCATTTTTTAAGAAAGATCTGCTATTAGGTTAAGTGTAATGTACAATTTGGCTAAGTGTAATGTGTCATTTCAAACGTCGGAAAACCCTATTCATAAGCTGATTGTTCTAAGGCGTTGCTCTCATGAAAGTCTGGCTTACTGATGACGGGGAGATTGGTGTTCGAATTCCACTCAGGCCTACTGATAATGGGATTTTCCTTAATTGTTTCCCAATTTCCTTCCATGTAAATGTGAGTAAACTAACTCTAAAATGCTTGGTGACTTGGTGGTCTAGGGATAAGGTGTCATACCTGATATCTGATTACCCATATCCCATATCTGATTACCAAATCCTTCTTTCACCTCTTACAAGACGTGTATTAATCACAACTTGTGAATGTGGGGAATGCCAGGCCTCCACCGTGGTTCGGATCCCACGTTAAACTGTAGGTCCTCCATTTCATCTCACAATCACCCTACCATTACACATTAGAGTAAGTGCGTACAACCCAAATGGGCGGTAACACGCTGTGCTAATAATAATAATCTAAAATGCTTCCTTCCTCATCCCTACCTCATTGGAGTAACAAAACAAGGTGATTATTATATGTATATATATTTTTAAACGCCAAAAACTAAAGTGAATACAAAGTTCAACATTATCTTTTTTCGTCTCTGAATGGTCTGCAAAGTGGCAACAGTGCTTGAGATATTTTGTAATAGGGTTGTTGTTGCATATCGTGAGAGGATGACGTCCTTCTGACAAATAGGTAGTGGATGGCACAGAGGGAAGATGTGTGAACACAAGTTTTCTGACCAGTCACCAGACTATAATTTAAAGTGTTCGAGTGAAAGACATTTAACTCCCACCTTAATCAATATACTGTAGAGTATGACGTCACTCAACCGTCACCACGTGCTCTTGAACACCGGGCCCACCTTGTGTGGTGCTAGAGGGCAGGTCACGCGGTCTTGTTCTCTGGCTTCCACGCGGGTGGGGGACCACAGTTCAACTCTAATCCCTTTACCATATATAAGAGATAAGTATAGAAACGGCATTCTAATGTTAGCAAGTAGAACCACATCACTAGTGCTCGTGGTGAACGAGCCTCAAACTAAATATTCTAAGAGGGATGTTTGAATGTACGTTATTTGTATTACTTTGCCGGTAACTTCTAGCTTATCTTAAATAATATTGCGTAAGGCAATTTTTGTTCCATTTTAAAATTCAGAATGATTAGGATTTTATATGTGAACATATGTTGTTTGACTTTGGCCCATATTTTCTTGATTGACAATTTGATATTAATCAACCATTCAAAAGCCCATTAAAAATAAACACGGGATATTCTCTTTTTTAAACCCATCAGTTAGAAAAAATAAATCATAAAAATAGTGGTTTTTGTCAATTTTATAAGTTATATTGGTTCTAAACATTGATATATATGATCACTGACAGGGGCAGATTGAGGTATTTTAATAGGTTTTTTTAATTATAATTGGGAGCTTCTCTATAAATAAATACCCTACGACTCGTAATTGTCAATGGCTTCTTACAATAAACATCTTAATATTCACATATTGAGAAATGACCCAAGCTTACGACTAATGCTCTCTAGATAAGCAACGACTTAAGGTTCTAGGTTAATTTATGAATTAAAGTGTTTGTTTAAAATAAGATCATCTTAATTGGGGTCTTATTACTCAATCGAGACGTGAGAACAATACACACACTAAAATTTAAAATATAAATTTTATGTCTATTCTCATTTGGTTATTTAGAGTGAAAAATAGAGGCTCGCTCCCCAAGAGGAACACAAGAACTGTTGAACACATGACAGAATATATTTTCGAAATAATTACACACAAAGTATTTGTTTAAGTTTTTATTAGCATCCTTTCATAACTTTATAAATAAAATCTAATGTGTAATTTAACACAGACCTTTATTATTTGGGTATTAGGATAACAGATTTACATTATTTTACATAGCTTACACCAGTGGTTTCCAACCCTTTTAGGGGTTTGAATCCAACTCTTCTTTGGAGACCATGGCAACCCCTCAATATGTTACCCTATATGGTGTTCAAATCTTAGTTTTTTTTCAATTAATATAAAATAAATATATAACTATTATGAAATGTACTCCTCAATTTTAATTGATAAGCTAATGAAATCTCAAATTAACATTATAAATGAGCATTTATCTTTAATGGTTGTTAAAAGTTTACTTTAACAATTCAAATTGAATATATTATTAAATAATTACGCGGTCAAAGTTAAAATAATTTTAGTTAACTATTTTATGACTAGCCACCACTCCTCTAAATGGTCAGTTTCGGTCTGAAAGTCCAGAGGTCCTTCCTGGGTTTGATACCCCTTACTTCCCGATTTCTCCGAGAAGCCGTGAGTTTAAAACGCAGTCCACTCAGCCTCTTGAGGACAAGTAGCTTTTTTAATGAAAAGTAGTGGCTATGGTAAAGAAACTAATATTTAATTACCGTAGGGACTCGTGCAAGCCAGATTAAAACATAAACTGTTTCCCGCCTGAGGTCAGATCTATTTTATTGTTACCTTCACATAACTTATTAACCAACTTAAATTTATAATATACACACCCTTAGTTTCTTGACCGTAAATTCATCATCCACATTTCACAAAAGGTTTTTTTTCGGCCATGCCGGGAATAGAGCCTAGCACCCTTAGATTAATAGGTAGATACGCTGCCAATTGAGCCAAGGTGTTGGACTGCAGATCACCCTCTATTTATTGAAGTTGATATTAACTTCGGTTACAAGCGGCAGCTTTTTGTTTGGTATAGTTGCTTGTGGGCTGAGAAATCTGGAGTTTTTTAAAATTATTTTATGCTTAAAAATACATTATGTTGAGTGTTTATTTATTTAACTTCATGAGCTAGAATCACTTAAAAAATTTTTTTTTGAATGCTTGTAATATTTAATTTTAATCTAATAAGCTACATCAAACTATGAAATTCAATTTCTTCAGAATTTTTCTTGTTAACATTAATTTTTAATGTACATAAATTATCAGGATTGCTATGATCTAACATAAGTGAGAATTCTATTTATCAAACTGAAAATTAGAAATTTCCTACTATCAATGTTACGAGTTATATGTAACAAGTACAACCAAATTATGTAGCGCTTACCCTCTGCCCTTTTGGACTCAAATAGTGATGGGCACAATCGAGTAAAAATAATCGAGTTACTCGATTGTGTTGTGTAATCGGTTGTACTCGATTCTTCCGGGATTACTCGAGTAACTTTACTCGGTCCTTGTTATTCTTTTATTTACTCTTTTCTTACCAGCTGAGTGAGAATCGACCTTATAGATTGGACTGTTTACCATGCTATTTCCGTTTAAAAGGCATATTCCCTTAGAGCTCATTTTTCACCAACAGTTTCTGCCGCTACGCAAAAATGACCCTTAATGGTTTAAATGTTGCCCATGCATTTTCAATACAAAATACTCGCAGATGTAAAGTGCACAATCGAAAAGCATGCTAACTAAGGTTATAACATTTCCGATTCTTTTTAAAAGTACTCGATGAAAGTTACTCGATTCTTTTTACTCGCACCTCGGCAGTAATCGGAACCAATTATTGTCTTTCTTAATTTATTGATTACTAAATAGCTGTTGCCCACGGCTTTGCTCGCGTGGAAGTTGATTATATACAAATACGAAAATATACATATGTATTTACAGATTAATTTAAAATATTACGTTACGTTGATGACCATAACTTGACTTCAGATCAAAAATAATGCAAGTCCGATGCAAACTTTCACCCCCTTTTTCATCCCTTATTAAATAAAATTTCCAAAATTCCTGAAACACGTATTTATTTGTTTTACGTCAATAACCGAAATACAAAATTTTGTTTACGTAACTTTCAAAATGACAGACTTTCATACATATTATCATCCCCTATTTTGACCCCTTTGGGGTGGAATTTTCTAAATTCCTTTATAAAACTGAATATTTGATCGAAGATAACATATTAAAAAAAATCACGTCCTACCGTCTGTTTAGGTTATACGCATATTGGAATTACTCTACTAGAGTGGGGATGAGGAGGGAAGCATTTTAGAGGTGATCTAACCGCATTTGCGTAGAAGAAGAGTGGGAAACCATTTAGGAACAAACCGTCCCAATAGACCTATCCAGGATTCGAGCCCCGCTCTCCCCGTAAACAGACCAGTCTAACACAAGAGTGAGGCCTTAGACCATCGGGCCTCATAAGTAATGATAGCACAAATAAATGTTTTCCCTTTTAAAAAAGTACAATTATTATGAATTTATTTAGCAAGAATTTAAAAAGAAGTTTATTTTATTAAAAAGATAAAAAAATGTTAACCTTTTTTATTGTGAGACTTCTTAAAACGCATACTTTTGTATTGGACTGTACAAGCAACATGAAACCTGAAGATAACACTGTCAGTGTCAACTGCCCCCTACAGGAAGAGATTATGGACTTGCTATTAGTATCGAATTCCATTGCAAGACTCCCGAGTAATGTTGTCCAACCGATTGCCATGGGACGATTCAAGTAGATGATTCGTTAAAAATTACTCGAGTAACTTTACTCGATTACTCGATTCTTTTTAAAGAGAATCGAATAATTACTCGATTCCTAGAATTACTCGATTGTGCCCATCACTAGACTCGAACTCTGGTAGTCATAAGCTCTGACCTCTTCTCTCCAACACACAGTTCCATAGACTAAACAGAGCCATCTTTCTACAGCCAGCTCGGGAAGAAAGCCACGCCTGAGAAAAAACAACTGATGGTGGTTCGGCGCACTTAGATTCCACTTCCTCCCCTTGGTCTATTCTCGAAGCGTCTTCTAGTTCTATAGGTGACCGGCAGAAACCCCACTCCTTCCCTTCTTCTCCCCTTTCCCCCCTTTCACCCTCCTATCCGTTCCACTCTCTGTAGACATGACTGTTCAGTGTGTGCTATATATTAGGATGTTTTGCTAGTATTGTCACTCACTTCACCATTGATTTGGAAAAGGTGAGAGCGGCGTATCAAATTAAGGGTTTATTAAAGTCTTAGAAATTTTCTTTTGAATAATGGGAGGGGGGGGGGGGGGAAGGGATTTTCTCTTAAAAATTACTGTTTTAGGTTTGCGAATTTAAACTCGCTATTATGTGTAGAGTTGGTAGATTATCTTTGGGGATACGCTGTTATCAAGTACTTATATTAATTTAATGCTATGAGGAACCTTGTCCTCGTCAAAACTTAACCACTATTTTTGCTCCGGGTGTCTGATCTTTTGGTTTAATACTTACTGCCGTTCTGATCAATTTCATTTGGGTTCTAGGGGAATATTAGCCTTAATGACAAATATTATATCCTTTATTTGAGCATAGGCTTGCACGCTTGATTGTTGGCATGCGTCGCCTTAATGTAATTACATGGGAAATTAACTCCCACTTAGTGTATGGTTATACAGGGCACGTCTTATCAATAATCCATTTTATTAATGTATTAAGTCGATCATGATAATTATGAGGTATTCTTTTTAGTCAATTTCACCATGAGTAAAATAAAATGTTGAATCTTGTTAATGTTACAATTTATAATTTTTCAATTTATTTCACCTTTAGTGAAATTTGTTGAGTTGTGTTAATGCTTCAAATTATAATCTTTCTAGTCAATTTCACCATAAGTGAAGTAAAATGTTAAATTATGTTAGTGTTTAAAATTGAAGTTATCTAATCAATTTCACCTTTAGCGAAATTTGATGTCAAATCATGAAAATATTTCTTATTTAAACATTATGGACCAAATCATCTCTCATGAATAGTTATGGGTGATAATAATGTTTGCGATATGGGTAACCTACTCTAGCGATGTGTTATGATACATATCGATGCCTATACCTTTTTACGTCACACCATATGTGATTATTTTAGTAATCGATTATGGTACTTCTTCTATATTTGAGTCATATAAAATACTGTTATTCTCTTGTAACCTTCCTGACAGGAACTCAAAGGTGGTATATCAACATAATCTCTTATAATAGTACATTCGAGGTTATAGCTTTCACATGCTTTGCGACCCCGACCCCGCCTGAATCCCACTGTGCGTGACCCACTTGGTTGGAAAAAACTCGTTTTCAGTCTTTTCCAGCTACGAATAACACGTGGCCTTCTAGTGTTTTCTTGAATCCACAATTAAACATAATTATGTTAAGCCTGTTCAAATCAATGATCTTCAAATTCGAATCCGAATCTTCAATAACTAAATCAAATCGAATCCAAACAAATCCGAATCTGAGTAAGGTTCAAATTTGGATTCAAAATTTTGAATATTTGCACAGGCATGGACTGTAAACATCTATACACTGAAAGAGAAATAAAAATTCTTCACTATAATTCATACTTATTATTAGGGATGTGTGAGAACCACAATATTTGACACAGATTAAATTTGAAACATTACCAGATAAGGTCTAAAATAAATTATTCAATTGAGATCAGAATATTTTTATGAAATAGAATATTTGATCTAACTACTTTTTTTTAAGAATGGGATTCTACTACAATTTGATTCACTTGGATAAAATTAGTTTGAGTTTCAATTCACATTCAACTCAATTTTTTTTATGTAGGTAATTCGATTTGGAACTGAAAATTATAGATCCTCAAAGGCTTAATATGTGTTAACAAGTATTTTCAAGGAATTAAACATGTGATGTGTAGTACCAGAACATGTATTACAAATAATCTTGAAAGGTCCCTTCATATTTCAAACTCATCAATTTTGCTTGAAATAGCCTAACTCCTTCGAAAAAAGCATTGCCATTTTTCAATCAAAACTAAGTTTCTTAAAGGTTTTTCTTTTAAAGATTTTGGTTTGTTTTATAGTGTTACTGGTTTTATATATGTATGCATGCATTAGTTAAAAATAAATATTTATTCACCAAAGTTAAATTTGGGCATTAGTTCCTTATATTTCATGTGTGTCCCTCAGTTATCTTGCCAATAAATGATACAACACTTTGTCCGAGAAAGACTAGTCATGCTTGTTATAAGCAATCTAATCAGAATTTATACTATATATACCCAACAAGTAAACAGTAGAGAAATTTGCAAAGAGGCCACAGCCCAAAATACCTGCAGCGAACACAACTGTTACAATCTTATCCACCTCCAAACTCTTAAAAAATCAAACTACTGTGCTAATTTCCATTCTCGTCCAACTCAAACTTTGACCATCTCGCTCTGATACAAGATGCATTAGCTTATGTGTACTGGGTCATTACATTTTAAGCGGTTCAACACTGGTTGCGTGACCATTAAAAAATATCTCACAATTTCCCCAACAGGCTGGTAGTTTAAGATGCTTATTATTTTATTTTTATAGTTTTTGGTTTTCGCATGGTGACCATATTAATTTAATAAGGTGCTACATATTTTGCAAATTTAAGTGTTTAAGGAAATGCAATTATCTCGGCCTCTGTTTGATAAATAACATTAGTTAGAAATCATTTCCTTTCGAAAGTAAAGGGATACAAGTTTGTTTATGTACCATTTTAACCTAAATTCAATTTTAAAGGGTAAATTTCTGCCTAAAATTTTAACTTAAAAAAAAAAAAAATCAGGTTTTCAGGGGGAAATATTTTCTTTGTGAGAAAGAGTCAACAAGCTACAATTTATTTTACAGGCATACATAAACTACTTGTCATCACACACCAAGTTTCAAATCTGACAATTTCCCCACCTGAGAGATTTTACCTGCCTCTCGATGGGTTAGGGATGCGGACAGTGGAGAACATATCAGTGAGGTCTAATCATCAACAATCCATTACGACTTGAGTTGTGTGTGTGTGTGTGTGAGAGAGAGAGAGATACATTCTATCACAAACACACTTGGAGGAGGGGAGTGTTGAACAATGACACAGGTTCATTAATTATCACGCAACGTGTTCATCCTGATGACACGGATCTCTATTTAGTTACTGTCACACCGTTATATTTGATCAGACCATGAATTAGGTGTGCGTGTATTCAGCGTGATCTTTCTTAATAACCCGCGGTACAGTCTTCACCGCAATTAAATACATTCACCAGTCAGGATCATAAATGCAGCAAGATTTACCTCGATTTTTTGATGTTTAATCTATGTAGCGTATTACTACGCAACTGAAGAAGTGTATTCGTATTATGAGTAGAGGTAAATTGGAAAACTCTTCTTATTACAACCATGCAAGCCAAGTGCGCTATTTAATCGTCACTAAGCTACATAGGTATTGGGCATATTGAATTAGACTTTTACATTCTGACTGCCACGCAAATTTTTAATTTGAAAATAACAGGATAAAGGATGGTATGGTACAAAGAAATCAAACTAGTGCGCTACTACTTATACCAGCGTTCAGGCTGCGGAACAGCCGTACGAAAACATAATTATTTTTAGTACCACATTTTACTACCCGTTCAGGTTATACGCTTAAGTACTAATTACGCTAGTGTGATAAGGATGAGGAAGGTTGACAAAGTAAGTGCACCCCCCTTTTACTTAGTTACTTTTCAAATTAAAAATTGCGTGGCAGTCAGAATGTGGAAGTCCAATCCGATATGCCAACGTGGAGTGATAATCAAAAATTAAACACCCTCAGTGTACCCGGCTGGGGTTTGAACCACGATATCCTCGTTCTCAGAAGACTACTTTTTAGTGCAGCGTATTACTACGTATCTGATGGAATATAATCGTGTTTGCGTAGAGATAAATTGGAAAAACTCTTCTTAATACATCAATACGAACCAAGTAAATTATTTGTCCGTCATAAAATTACACATGTTTTAGGTATTTTGGATTGGACTTCCACACTCTGACTGCCGTGAACGCAAATCTAAATTTGAAAAATAACAGAATGAATCACACCGGTCCACAAGTAGGGTTGCCCGTTTATGGAAATTTACTTAATTACTTACTTAATTACTTTTACACCAGGGTAAGGTATTTAATCAAATAACAATGTAACTACAAATCTGAGCTATACCAGAACTTATACCGCAAGTTCTACCACGTGTTACAAACAAGTACAGAGTTTTATCCCCCCGAATAATTTCTGATGTTAAAGTAGAGATTGTTAAACAACTAATAGCCGGACACAGTACATTAGCTGTATTAATCACCTGAAAGTGTATAAATAATACTGTCAGGGAAAAGGGACTATGTTCACTGATCGTGTGTGGGTGTGTATTAATTTAACATCACTCTACGAGAAAAAATGGCATCTACTATCAACTATAAAGTTAAGATATAGATTGTTTTAGTCCTACACTACCTGTATTAACGCGAACAAAAAAAAAATTGTATCTTTTACAATTCTGTTCCTCGTTAATACATCACTGTGAAAATGAAACACATACATTTATAAATTTGACCCTAACAGGAATCAAACTCTGGACCCTTAGCTCAGTAGAAAGACATGCTAACAACTAAACTAACTAAGTAGTTGGACTAAATATGCATCTTGGGAGTGTTTGACATTACAAATACACTCCTTAAAACAGAAAATTCATTTAAAAAATTGGCCCTGATGAGTTAATATGAATTGTTTGACGTTTAGGTTAGCTTACAAATAACTTGAACAGACGTTTCGAGTAAAACCTACATAAGTTTTTCTGCACCAACACACGACTTACAGACACAACAGTGTTGAAGGTTAGTGAGAAACCAACCTAATATTTGCCCTTGCTGTATTCACTCATGATGTGTAAGATTAGGTCAGTAGGAATGTAAGTAATCCTATTGCACGCGTTACTGTTTAGAAGTCAGAAAGATTATTTTTTATCCTGGGAATATGTAGGTGACAAATAACGAACAGGTAGCCGTGAAATTACTTTTACTCTTTGTGTCAAAAATAATACCTGTATTTAAATAGTTTTGTACTCTGAAGCACCTCACCCCGATTCCCACAGCTCTGGATCATTATAGAGGAGATTCCTAATCTATACATAATCTAGTCTGCTTCAGTGGCCTATTGGTCTAACGCGCCAAGTCTGCCCGGGACATGGGTGATCATGCTTTGAACCCGTTTGGGTGCACCAATAGTAGTTATCTAAATGTTTTTCACTTTCCCTCCACACAAATGCAAGTGCACAACCTCTAAATTCAACCTTCCTAATCCCTCAAATTTTAGCGTAATAGGTACATAAGCGTATAGCCCGATCGGGTAGTAAGTCAGGCGTGGTGCTAAATAAATCTACACAATCTGGGACAGCTATAGTAGGAATTTGATAGGGGGAAAAAACATATTTAGCAATTACATCAAGTCTTGTGATCTGCAAGTCACTTGAACATTAAATAAATGAATGTTTTGCTCTTCCTAATATTTTTATATATCATTTTTGTCTATTCATTGCGGTATCTGTGAGGACATTTGTGACATAGAAAAAAATGGCCCTTAATTTGAGTTTAGGGAGACTATTTTCGATATTGTTTAAGGGGGAACTATAAAAATAAATATACATTTAAAAAAATAATAGATATGCATATGTGTGTTTCATTGGTGTACTATAGAAATCGATGAAATCATTCATCTACGAGTTGAGTTGGCGAAGGCCAAATCCATTATTATTAAACAGGTGGAATAGGCCTACATAGTAAGACTCAGCATCACCCATCTCATGGAAGTCCCCTCTGACAACATAGTCACGTCATATAAGGCAGACCATAAGACACACATACCTCTGAATATGTTGCAACAAGGGTGCCAGTGGAAACAGTCCCGTCCGGAAGACCACCATGAGCTCAAGAGGAGCTAAGCCCAAGCTGACTCCGAATGGGGGTTCAGCAGCCCCCTCCATCAGGATGGCTTTTAACGAAGGTGCAAAGCCCTCCCCTAATAATTATGGCAACAATACATGAGTTGGAATGGGGGTAAAGTCACCCTCTGGAACTGATGACGAAATACCTTACGTAAATTTAATACCTCCAACATCAAGGTGGGATCACCTGTGAATGTATCGAGAACGTATAATTTTGAAGTGAACAAGTGTCATGAGGGTGTAAATAACAATGTAACAAATTTAAATTTGAAAACATGTAAGCAAAACATATATAATATTAATCTTGATGATGTATTACTAGAACAAATTCATATCAAGTTAATTGGTATTAAAATATAAAATTCAATCTATGAATGTCAACAATGTACATTTTATACATACAGTGACATGGTAGATAATCTAATATATGCTCATTTAAAAGTTCATGACTTTGTATAAAGTCTAATATCTAAACATTTATCAGATAATTAAAACGGGATTATATTTTAGAGGTAATTTTTTTTAATTACTTAACTGTAAACAAAGTCTTATTTGACACTTTTGAATGATAAAGTAAAATATTATATTGAAAGCTGACAGGTATAAATCACAAAAGTGTAATGAAGGTGTAAATAAAGGCGTAACAAACTCATATTAGTAACATAAATAATGCTGGATATGAAAATAGACATACCTGCATTATCCCAAACAAATTAAGATCATAAAAGGTAAGGTCTCATCAAATTTGATAAATATATTACGACCAAGTCTAACAAAAAGGAAAACAGATTAACGGTGGTTGGAGATGTTTGTATGCACTTTTATATGCATTGATTGACTACAAATTTTAAATATAAAAGGGTTTATTTATTAATGGTGTTGTGTTTTTATATACCTGGCATAATTATTATCTAAAATTATTTGGGAAAATGAAATTTTCATTAGAAACTACTATTTTGCACATCATCCTGGACCCCTAACCTATAAATGAGTGATCGTTTATCTAAATCTGCTAAACCAATTCCTTGTAGTTTCTACTACGGGTGATGGGCTTATTATATTGTATATAAGATTCTAATAAAAATATATAGTCATATTACCGGTATGTATTCAGATGGTACCGAAAATTTATGATCATTTTTTGATTGCTGCCAATTTATATTTATTGTCCTTTGATAAAACGAATAAATAATTATTAAACTAGCTTACACAAGAATTGTAAAAACCAATGCAACTAAGTAAAATTAGAGTAGCTTTAAGGGTGGTACATGAGGTGCATAAACTTGGCCCCACCCATGAAAGCACTAACGATCGGAACTAGTGCAATCGTTAGTGCTACGTTAGTGCTACAAAAAAATTCACTAGTGCTTCATTTTTGTGGAAGCTAAAAGCCAAAAACATTGGGTGGGGCCAAGTTTACGTAAACTTGACACTGCCCACCATCTTATTATGGGGCAATGTAAGATTTGCTTTTCCTACAAGATACACAATTTAAATGGAAAAGAATTAAGGTTGAATAATAAATAAATTTATTTAATAAAAAACAGAAATAACAAAAATTAAGGTTTACAATAATATTATAGGTTGTACTTTGAAGTTTGATGCAAACAATTTGACTTTGCAAAATGTGAAGTTTTGACTGTAGTTACAAGGGCTGAGAAACGGAAGTTTTCTAAAGAAGAAAACATTTAAACCATTATTAACAAAGGGTATCAAACAAGAAACACATATAAATTATGATCAGTCTGCTGGAATGGGTCTTAAGATAATATCCTTTAAACATTTCGGATAATGATAAGCAACAGTAAGCTCTGTTGATAACAACAGTCGATGGCTAATAAACAGGTGTCAACAAAACAGTACTATAGCTGGTCTCTTTCCCCTTCGGTACTGCCAAAGAATCCAATAGTACATAAAATTCTAATAGTAATTACACTAAGAGCAACCAAAAAAACAATAGAAGCTAAACAACAGGCAAAATAAAAAGGGTATTATTTGTGCGGACCCCACTATGACTCTAATGAAGCTCCCTGGTTTGAACACCGAAGCTAATACAGCACGAGAAGCGTAAGTACTTGGCCAAGCTAAGATATCGATTTCCATTAGCTCAACTGTGATATGGAAAACAAGACAGACAGCCTGGTTGTAGCCATCCATAAATTAGACAGATGCACACGACTTACACGGCATCATGAGAAACATTGGCTCAAAATATATTAATGTAACTTTTGGAAGTTTAGCAAGTCTATGGCTAAGACATTACTATTTTCTAAGCCCAAGGCTCATAAAGTAAAGACTGTATCATAAGGACACAGGGACATAGTAACGACAACTGATAAACTAAGTCAAAAGGGGAGACTTGCCCTTCAGCCTCCAAGACACGATATTTAATCAATTAACTGAAACACTTCCATCTTGAAGTCAACAAGGATTGAAATGAATAAACTATCCATTCGACATGAAATTAAATTAACAAAAATATGCTTCGACAGAAAATATATAAAAAAGTCTTAATTGTCTAGTTTTCTAAACAAAACTAAACCCTAAGTCATAAGGACTTGTCGACGTTAGTTCGTAATACTTAAATACTCCTGGCTCGATGTCCTGGCCAGGTTAGCGGTGGATTTTATGACCCATACTCCATGGTCGTCACTCTTCTTCGTTTACGTGATGGTGTAGAAGTTCATCCTTCGACGCTTGGTTGTAGTAGAACGGGTATAATGTGAACCCGGGTGTGGCCCTATATATAGTCCCAAATCTAATACGAACGGAACAAAGGAAAAAAGGGTGATAAACTCAGGAATATAGAAAAGGAGAAGGATGGATGAAGGAAAGTCGAAATGGAAACCAAGGAGGGAGAACAGTTTTTGGGGTGAGGGGAAAGTAAGGTTCGTCGAAACGCCTAAGCATTTAGCTCAAATATCTCAGGCAAAAAGTGTAATCATCTGAGCAATTTTTGCTAGGACATATTATTTGCATTCAAAATTATACATGATTTAATTTTTTTTTCAAGCGTGCCCAAGTATTAATTATTGTAACATAAATCTAGTATTTAAAAAAAACCTAACAATTTAACCAACAAATTTAAAACAAATATTCTAGTACTCTATTTTATTTAATATTATGATGTCATGTGAACAAATATTATTCTTAAATTACATTTCTTATGAATTTTTTATAACAAAGTTTTGATTTAAAAATAAGCCTTTATTATTTTGGGGAGATAAACTATTAGAAAAATTAAAAGACAAGTATGAAAAATAATTTATTAGGCATGAGGAAGTATTTGATACGAAAAATTTCTCTCACATTAGCGTTTGGGGATATATGATAAAACCAAAGAGAATTTCACATTTAAAAAATTCCTCGGTCCCGGCACAGATTTATCTGATTACCAAACCCTTCCTTCACCTCTGACAAGACATCTTGTGAATGTGGGGAAATGTCAGGCCTCCACCGTGGTTCGGATTCCACGTTAAACTGTAGGTCCTTCATTTCATCTCACAATCACCCTACCATTACACATTAGATTAAGTGCGTATAGCCCGAACGGGTAGTAAGACGCGGTGCTAATAATAATAATAATAATAATAATAATAATATAATAATAATAATAATAATAATTTAGAAAACTACCACTAATGCACCTTGATGGAGATTCGTGAAGCTTATCTCAACATGTAAGGCACTAATCTTGAAATATTTGTCAATATTTAGTGGATGATTAGTGCTTTAAATCCTACAGTCTCAGAATCAGTTATATATTTACATCGTACTAAGGGGGGAGCTGAATTGTATCTCCTCGGAAGAGACTCTCTTCCGATACTTTTGCCTCAACAGCTCAAATGAAAATCCGGAATTATATCTCTTTTAAAAATCGGAATTATATCTCCGAAATCCTGATTTGTACCTCCTCCGATGAGACTCTCTTCCGATACTTTTGCCACAAACAGCTCAATTGAAAATCCAGAATTATATCTCTTTTAAAAATCGAAATTATATCTCCGAAATCCTGAATTGTACCTCCTCGGAAGAGACTCTCTTCCAATACTTTTGCCACAAGCAGCTCAAATGAAAATCCAGAATTATATCTCTTTTAAAAATCGGAATTATATCTCCGAAATCCTGAATTGTACCTCCTCGGAAGAGACTCTCTTCCCACACCTTAAACATAAACAGCCCCGACTGAAAATATTGAATTGTATCTCTTAGTACACGACCTTAAGTCTTAATTCTTATGTGCACTTTGAATAAGTTAAGCGGTTAGTTTGTCATAAGACTTCTAGATGGCATAACAAGTGACAAACTTTGGTTGATGCTTAGTACAGCTCATAAATAACAGAGGGCAGCATAGGGTAAAATGAATCAAATTAGTAAATGTAACAATAATGGTATAAATAATATGCCAAATCATATTGTAAAATATTACAAGAATTAAGGGTGTCGAAGATACTAATAGAAAGAAAGAAAAAAAGTCTTGGAACTTTTACCATAAAGTGAACTGATGGCTCCATATAACAGATTACGGCTGTGTTATAGCTTCAAAAATATTTAAACTTATATATTATATTTTCTGATATATTTTTAATTTGATCAAATTGACGTTTTAATTAAAGGAATTAGATTAGTAAGTTTCTCAAAGCTAGTAATTTTAAGGAGCAGATATTTTGCATTTGGCATAACGACTTGCTATAGATTATCTTGTAAAGATTACAATACGATCGCCTTATTACTTTATAAAATATTTAATATTTATTATTACATTTAAAAATACATTTTCATATATCCATTTTTAATTAGGTATTTGATTTTTTCCTCTACGAGGAAGGTTATTTTACATACCTAATTTCATTCTCATACTGTCAACAGTTTTGACAAGTCAATACCTTACTTTACATAAGCTTTACATAAGACGGGGCAGTATACAACCTGCATTACACCCACTAAACTAAAGGTTAATATTTCAAAACTTCTATTTCAACTACCATGAATGATAATAAAATATTTCTTATGTCGAATCGAAGGTAACATTATGCTGGAAATGCCGTATTCATCCAAATTTAAATAAAAACTCCTAGTAATTTGATAAAATTATATAGAAATTAATAAACATGTTTTAGCTTCAAACGGGGAAATTAAAAGGAAATTTAAAATTTCATTGATTAGATTCACAGCGCAAATAGTTTACGCTTCCCACTGTATAATCTCATCTGATTTTTAATTAATTAACTGAATAAATGCTTTTAAACTATTTTAAAATAAAATATTTTATTCATTAGTACGCTAAGGGAGTTAATATGTCGGAAAATGCAATGAGAAAATGGTTTGGCTAGAGAGAGCGAAACAAATTGATCAAGCTCACGCACATCGGTGATCACGAGGACCAACAAGTGCGAGTATCATGTTTTCCGATGATTAGGGGATGGGGTTTGGACCCCAGCGGTTGCATATAGGTAGGTGGCTTATTCAATATTTTTTCCCACTCTCTTCTAACAAATACTGTACACACTTTCTATAGATTATACTTTTTACAACCTTGTCCCATTAGTGTGAGGGGTGGTAACACGCAGAGAAAAGATAAAAAAAAATGTACGTCAGAAAAGCAGGGAATTTAATTAAAATAAGCAATAAAACATGAAATTTAAATACTTTTGGCCTACTTAAAAAAGCCTTTTTAAAGCTTTTAACGTTTGTTTTTAAAAGTGGTAATCAATGTAATAAACGTAAAAATCATCATTTACCAAGAACGACCAGGAAAAATTAAAAGTTTGAATATCCTGTAAAAGTCATGGAATTTTATAAGTAGGCTAATGATTTGTAGATACACTGTGTAAGTATGCAACCAATTTGAATTGGTTGTAAGATGTGAAGTTTGTGAATAATTTATACTCACTGCACTACCAACGTAGATCCCGATCTCCCGGGTTACATTTGGAAGTGTAATTAAACCAATTCAACAACCCTGCTGGCAATTACAAGATATAAGATAGAGGCTTAGTTAGTTTTAATTTATGCAGTTTAGTTACAGCCCTTGAAATTAGATATTTTTATTGTAAAGTATTAAAAATACGCCATTTCTATTTTTTAAATAAAATTTGCATTAATGAATATATTAACTTAATAAAAATATATAATATTCCTTATAGGCTATGTAAGGTTTGTGAATTATTCTAACGTGGATCGAATTGGTTTTGGCCGTTTACTAATTATATCCCACGTCTAGCAAATTGTTCAATCTATCTCCATCTTTAAGAAATTGAGTACACTAGCTGTAAACAAGGAGAGTATATTTCAATGGTAGGTTAGTTGCATTTACATAGTGAGAGTGAGATATACTTATTTAAGATAGCCACACTGAGTATACATAGTCGGGATTCGAGCCCTGACCATGTTATCGGTGGTTAAGACAAGATGAAACTGACACCTTTGTTAGCATGATCATTGTTGTGGTAAATTGAATGTTTGTGTTCATAATATGAGGGCTCTTTAACTTCCTTAACAATTTTTAGAATAAAAAGAGGTGAATTATTTATATATATATATATATAGATAGATAGATAATTCACCTCTTTTTAATTTAATCTCTATTAATTAGCTAAATAATCTGCTGAGCAATTTGTATATAGTGAATGATTTTTAGCACTATGGTAATATAGCGTAATTACTACACATACACACACACACACACATATATATATATACATATATATGTGTGTGTGTGTGTGTGTATGTGTAGTAATTACGCTAGTAGTGAATTAAAAAGGTATGAATTTACTTTATTTATAGGGTGACCTGGGGGTCTATTGGTAAGGTGTCAGACTTCTATGCTGGGGTCCGGGGTTCCATCCTCGTTCCCGGCACAGATTTATCTGATTACCAAACCCCTCCTTCACCTCTGACAAGACAATGAATAATGAATAATAATATATATTTTAAATTTAACCCCAATGTTAAAATTAAATTTGACAAAGGGGTCAACCCACAAAATAACATTTTGTTCAGTAATGCACCAAGAGAACTTAGTGCAACTTTAAATAGTTATCCAGAAACTATATCCACTAAGTGGGGGAAATGCGATGTGTTTCCTTATCAAATATCTTTGTCTAATTATAAACCAGTCAGGTACCCACCCTATTCTTGTTCACTAACTAAATTAAAGGTATTTAGAGAACTAGTCCAGGATCTTCTCAATAGAGGTGTTATTAGACAGTCACATTCTGCATATGTTAGTCTTGCGTTTATAATCCCTAAAAAATATGGCGGGCATAGACATATAGTAGACTATAGTAAATAAATAATCCGATTATATTTGACCCATTACCCATGCCTACTGTTAAAAGTGCCTTTCAACATTTAGGGGGGGCGAAGGTCTTTATTTTTATAGACCTGAATGCTAGCTTTCTTCAGTGTGCTTTAACTGAAGAGTCTAAGCAGTATACCGCTGGGGATAACATGTAGAGGAGCGGCTTATAGTCGAGTTTTGGACCATATTTTGGCAGATTTTAAGTTCAAATTTGTGTTCAATTATTAAGATGATATCTGTGTTTATAGTCAGCCCTTAGAAGAACATAGTGAACATGTTAGATTAGTATTGCAGCGCCTTAGATAGGCAGGTCTTACTGTGAACCCAGATAAAGTGACGTGGGGCAATGATTCTTTTAAATATTTGGGATATATAATTTCTAAGGGAAATATTCTGGTAGACCCTGAGCGGATTAATCCTATAGTTAACTTCCCGGCTCCCAAGAATTTAAAACAGTTCAACGTATTGTGGGGATGTGTGCCTACTATTCAAGGTTTATTTCTTCTTTTTCGGATTTAGCTGCTCCATTAAACCAGCAAAAAAAGAAAGGTGTGAAATTTGTCTGGGGAGACGAACAAAAACGTGCCTTCTCTAAACTTAAACAAAATTTGATATCTCCTAAGGTTTTGAAAATGCCTGATTTATCACTTCCTTTAGAGCTTAAGGTTGATGCTTCTTCTTATGCCCTCGGAGCCGTATTGTCCCAGCGATATCCTGAAGGATTGCTTCCTATATCTTTTGCAAGCAAATTATTAAATGAGGCTCAGAAGAGGTACAGTGCTTATTAAAAGGAATGTCTCACTTGCGTATATGCTATTGAAAGGTTTGTGGATTATTTTATCTCGAGCAACGCAAGTTTATTTTGTATACTGATAATAATGATTTATTTTGGATGTTTAATCACCCTAAGCAACTAGGTAAGATTGGCCGTTGGGTTTGAAGGCTATCGCAATTTAAATTTAACACTGTACATGTCCGGGAAAAGATAATGTAGTTGCTGATGTTTTATCACGTATCAATAAGGGAGTGTTCCCAATATGCGTCAGGAACGGGGCATTCATGAATAAAAGTACTGAGAGCAATATAGAAATATTACGAAAATTAATATTTGCATATAAATAAAATAAATTTTACTGTAAAAAACGTATAATTTTACATATTTCTAATTTTTCCAGAGATTTTCGGACATTTTAAAAATCCCGTTTATGAGACTTTTTGCTTATAAAATATCATAATACATGTATATTATATTTAAATATTAATAAATATATATATATTTATTAATATTTAAATATATATATTTACTAATAATTAAATATAATAATATACATGTATTATCATATTTTATAAGCAAAAAGTCTCATAAACGTGATTTTTAAAATGTCAGAAAATCTCTGGAAAAATTAGAAATATGTAAAATTATACATTTTTTACAGTAAAATTTATTTAATTTATATGCAAATAATACTTTTCGAAATATTTATATATTGCTCTCAGTACTTTTATTCATGAATGCCACGTGCCCGACGCAGATTTATCTGATTGCCAAACCCTTCCTTAATCTCTGAGAAGATTTGTATTAATCACAACTTGTGAATGTGTGGAATACCAGACCTCCACCGTTATTTGGATCCCACTTTGAACTGTAGGTCCTCCATTTCTTCTCACAATAAACCGGCCATTATATATTAGCGTGAGTAAAAACCAAAAGGGTAGTAAGACACGGACATAATAATAATATTAATAATAATAATCACAACGGCTATGTGTGGTAAATCGGGTATTTGCCCAAACTTTACCCATAGCGAGTTTAAAAAGAGTTTAACCAGTGTGCGGAGACCTAGGTTTTTACAAGCATAATTGAAATCGAGTTTTACCTCTTACCTTTTCTCATAATATTTAACATAAGCTAACTTCTCATCTTGTAAGCTATACTACTCTGGCCAGCCGCTGGTATCTTGTTTAATTTTTTTTTAAGCATCAATTTACCCGTGAAACGATCCGCCAGAACGTTTATGACGGTCGTAAACAGATAGATTTTTATCCCACACTTCGTGTACGGCTTCTCACCGTTTAACCTTTCTCAACGGCTTTCTGGATCTCGTCAATTACCCGGGTACCTTGTAAAAAAAAAAAAAAAGGGAAAAAAAGCTTTATTTTACTAACTATATATATATATTTCTCCTAAGGTTGTATATAAAAAAATAGTTTATTTTATCTAGCTCAGTTGCACGAGGAACTTATTCTCAGGACCTCTGGATTTAGGTAGGCACTTATACTTAAAGTTTATATTATATCGTAATGGAAATAAATTACAAGGTTATGAAATTAAAAAAAAATTAAGTTATTTGTTTGGTTATTTATGTATTCTGAATATTACTCATATCAAATCCTGCCTATGGAGCTCCGTTAATTTACATTACTAAGGTAACATAATTTTCTTGAAACAAAACAAAACAAAAAAATGGAAACTTCTCACCATAGCTATTATGTAGCTGAAAGCTACATATCTTTATATTTGATTAAAGATATGTATAATCTTCTCTCTTCCTCTCCAAGTTAAATTTTACACTCTTGGGTAAAACGTTTATAGTTCAAAGTTTTAATAACTTGCAGCACCATGTCCTTTTTTGTCTCTTGATTGTGAACTTAAACATTCCAGTTTTATTATCATTTTAAAACCGACGCCAAAAGAAGACCAAAACTAAAAACTTATCGTCCACATCAATTCTTCAAAAACCAATAAACAAACAAAAAAAAAACAACTTTCCCAATACACACCCAAGATGTGATACAATTTAGAGCTAGCAATATTGCTAGAATAGTGACGTATGGATGAGAGCTTTAGTAAAAGGAAATGGCAAAGAGAAATACTTTAATGAATCGTAAGACCAAACTATATGTATATTTTAAAATTCTAATCATCTTGTTGAGTTTTTACCATGTTAAAGAAAGCTCAAAGTTATTTTATTTGGGAAGTGAAAATAAATAAATACAATGTTGGCACAACTATACGTAAATCAACAGAATAAGAGTAAATAATAGATATTTTGTTACTCTAATTAATTATAATTAAAAGGGAGGGTTTTCTTTGTCACAGATTTGCCCCCTAATGTTTCAGAAGTTAGTTTTAGTATTGATAACTGCTACTGGAACATTTCAAGCTTTTGGTGCACTTAAAGTGCTAGGAGTTAAGGTCCATTGTCTAACGACTTTTCCTTTCTTCTAAACTTGGCACCTCTGGTTTGGCCATGAGTTAAGCATAACATATTTAAATACAGTAGCTTAAAATCCAGAAATTAGAAATTTATATATATACTAGTGGACCCGACAGACGTTGTCCTGTCCGAACGTTGGCTTTTCGTTTGGGTGGCATAATTGATTTCAATAATAAAACAAACCCTATGTGATCATCACAATTACCAATTGAACTCCAATGAACTCCAATTAGTGAGCTACACAAATATTAAAAATTTAGGGTTTGTCAAGACAACATACAAAATAAAAGATCTTTTCTTTCCTCAAAATCAACTATATTGAAACAATAGTACATTACAAATACTTTGTTTCGCAGTAATGGCAATGCTTTCCCATTCCGTCTGTTTGTTTCTGAAAGTAATAAATTTTACTTATAATAGGAACTGCTAGACACTTATACATACATGGTATCCATTATTAAAAATAATAATATATGGAATAGTGATCCCCACAATTTTTGCAATTTCGCCCCCAACTCCGCAAATATCAGCTGTATCGAAAAAAATTGAGAAGCTTTCTTACAAATTTGTATGCCAGGTACAGCTAATTTTATTTTATTGTCGTACCTTCAAATATGACAAATGTCAAATTACTTTTTAATTGTTTATATTTTCATAGTGCAAAACATATACTGTTTTGGGCCTAGAACCTTTACGGGCTTAAGCAGAACAACTTACCTATATACGTACACTCTAAATAGTATGTACTTGTTGTACAAAGTACATTCTATTACGATGATACGTACAGTCAGCTGCATAGAAACCTAACCCCCTCTTATACCTAAGGTTGTAATGTTATAAAAGCGGTCCGACAAAATCAATAAAGTTTTTTTTTTTGTTTTTATCTTAATGCGAGTTGATGAAGAATGATTTCATCAATCCCTGAGGTGTATAAATGAACAAACTTGAGGATTTGCCAACGCGAGAACACGCAACATATAATTGACCATGTGAGAAGCACTGATTTTCTAGATCCAAACCACGAATGGACATTGTTTGGTCTTGTGACTTATTAATAGTCATTGCGAATGCCAAGCGAATTGGAAATTGCAAGCCTCTGAATGAAATGGCGAGCCTGAAGGGATAATTGGAATCCATGGCAGGAAAATAACCTCACCTTGAAACTTGCCATTCAAAATGGTAGTTTCAAGAACATAAGCCATAATTTATTTATGAACAATTGCGTGCCATTGCATAGCTTAGGTGCATTTAGATTCCGAAGCGAAATGATTGGTGAACCAAATTGTATTCGCAAGCTATGGAGTGGCATTCCAGGTAAATCCAGTGAATTCAAAAATTCAACAAGATAATTGACTGCTTCGTCAGGATCTACAACGAGGTCGATCGATTTAAAGGACATCTCATTGCCAGGCAATAACTGTTGTATTTTGAAATTAATAGCGTCAACATCAAATTTTTTGCGGCTAAAATAGCTCGTTCACGTAGCCACGCATGATTAATGTAATTAACGCGCTAATCTGGGAATTCGCTTTCAATCAAAGCATCTTTCATGGCTACCATGTTGCAAAAATTTTCTGGCAATTTTATGCATAGTGTATTTCCATGCAACAGAATTTTTCCTTGTCAATGTTGAGCAATTTTTCTAAGAATGACAATGTCAATGGATCGTTTTGCAGTTAAACACGTATATTTATGTTAAGGTGTAATGTATGACATTTCGCCATAGGGTGATTGTTTCAAACATGCCTTAACTTGGTCCGCATATGTAGCGCGTGGAATGACCGGCAATGTCTGTCTAAAATCACCGGACAGCACTAGTAGAGCACCACTGAAAAGTCTGGTATTATCGTTGAGATCTTTCATCGTTCTATCGAGAGCTTCAAGTGAATGCTTGTGGGCCATAGTGCATTCATCCCAGATAATAATTTTGCATTTTTGAAAATTTTTGCCATGCCGGATTGCTTCTTTATGTTGCACATTGCGTCTGGGTTTGTGTGAACGTTCAATGGCAACTTGAGTGCTGAATGTGCAGTCCGTCCACCATCAAGCAAAGTAGCTGCAATGACTGATGAAGAAATTGCCAACAAAATATAATTTTGTGATCGAATGCGCGCTAGTATCAGTGATATGAGGAATATTTTGCCAGTCCCGCCTGGTGCGTCCAAAAAAAGAATCCACCTTGTTGTGCTGAAATTGACAAATTAATTCGATCGTTTATGTTCTTTTTTTCAGCAGTGAGCAGTTGCTCATTATTTGCAACGAAAGAAGTCAAAGAGGCTGCAACGAACTGTTTCTCGCACAGAATATCGCTGTTAATGATGTCTGTTGCTGGGCGGTTAGGCGATGGCATACCGAAATGAATGAGTGGCATATTAGAAATGAGAATGCAAATATCCTCAATCTTTATTAACGACTCGTTATATATTTCCGTTGAAAAATCGATATTGGGATCTTGATCAGCGGTCCAAATGCAATACAGAATGTCTTCGCTCATGGAATCTTTATATTTATCCTAGAGAACAGAAGCTTGTGACGGAAAACATGTCGTCAATAATATTGCGAATAATTGGCGAATTTGATGAGGAGAGGAACTCAGTACTGCATCTGCAAGTGTGAGATCTCAATGGTTGTTATCTTCTAGCAAATGCAATTCGCGACACGCATCGTGGTACGTGTCGTACAAAATACTATTGACTTTTCGCAAGTATTGGAAGGACGTAGGTCCAGGAACATTAACCAACAACAAACGAATGAAGAAGCATTGGCGTTGATCTGGATGGACTGTATATAATCGGCCTAATGTATTTCCTATAAATATTCCATCGTATCCTTAACTGAAAGGCCTTCCTTTCATGGGTCCCACTTTTTTGACTGTTTGTTCCACGTGAAAAATCGTAGAACATCACTATATATTAATGTATTTGCGAATCAACCGAAAATACCTGGTTGGTGCAAAGTTCGAAAAACTCAGTTAGTGTGGTTTTAGGGGCAGTTAATGCTTGTTGTAGAGCAGTATCTTCTGTGAAATAAACACGCTGTCCCTTTTCAAGGTGCATGGCCAAACGTATAACAACAGGGTCTTTATCGTGTATGGGAAAACTCAAATGCGCCAAACTGCTTCAGTGCTGCTAATGTATCGGCCCATTTGATAACGTGTTATTTCGTCGTTATCATTTATATTTTGAACAGCAAATACAGCCATATCACTGCCCTTATGAACGTATTTGCCAATGTATTTTATGGACTTCACCGAACTTCAGAACTCAATATTAATGTGACCTTTGTTGATTTTGCACTGTAATGGCGAATACGAAACTACCCAGCAATTGTCAATGTCAACCGTTCCACCTTTTGACCTTCCCAATTGAAATGATTATCTACCATTATCTGTGTCTCTACGACGATACAATGGATAACCGTCGATATTAGTGACAGTATCGTTTATACACGCTTTTGGGAAATGTTTCGTACATTTTCCATTGTCCATGCACGCGCCGTAATCTTTAGAACACCGCATGGACCATGGATCATGTTAGCGGTAACAATGTCAATCAACTCTTTATCAATATTCCTATCCGGAATTTATGATGAGATAATTTTATCAATTTCTTCTGACCATACTTTGTCGACGAACCAATTTAAAATATGTGCATGTGGCAAACCTCGTTTTTGCCATTCAACAGAATACAGCCAGAAACGTGTTTCGCCGAATACAGAGTGTTGTGTAATCAAGTTCATCAACGATTTTAATTTCTGTTTGAAGACACGTGCAGTGATATCATGGCGATGCACTGCTGTTTGACCTGGCAATAACAAAATTTTAATTTCATCCCAGTTAGGATTGCAGGTAAATTTAATGACCAAATCTGGTCGGCCGTACGCGCGCATGAAAACATGGCGTCTTGAATGTATTCTTGCATATGACGCAGACTACCAATATATGATGATGGAAGAATATATGCGGTGCCGATGTCGTTGCTATTAGTGGTTCGATCAACGTTACCGACGTTACCGACAATAGCATAATGCAAATGAATATACTCCTCAGAATGCAGCTTTGCTTTATTATACTTGATGTACCGTAATCGCTCGCTTTCAATTTTCGCATACATATCAACGAAGAATTGATGAAACCGCTGCTGGCATCGAAGAATGTTGTTGTCTTCATTGGCACGAATCATCAACCGATATGCGTAGAAGTTCATTGCGCTCACTTTCTTGTTGGTTTCTTCATCTGAAAAGTAAAAATATAAATAAGACAAAAAGAAATTAATCTTACAGAAAAAGAAAAAGTAAATAATATGTATATTGTACATGTCGTTGGATTTATTTGTTTGATATTAAAATGATATCCATCTTCTCCTTCCCAAAATATCAAAGGATTTTGCAAAGCGTCGTAAGAACGATGACTGTCTTGAATTGTGTGAACCTTGTTATCTCTGTGTTGGCAGAAACCGGCCGATTCACCTTTGTATGTGAATTGGTGGCAGTGTTGTCATTCTTTGTCCATAGCGCCATTGACAATTTGTGAATGTGACGAATAGTATATGTCCGACTCATATTCGAACGCAAGACGTAAAAGTGATGAGCTTGTCAATGCGCGATGTACTTGCAGCCGCTGTTGTTCATGTGCTCTGTGTGCGTCAGTGGTCATTGACGCGTCTGTCTTTGTCTCATTGCATTAGCTCGAAGGCGTTAGTTGCGTTGCTGTTGACTTTCATTTGCACGTGGGTTTGCAACCTTGACTCTTAAATTTGCACTGTCCGTCAATTGATTTTCTGCCGTTCGATTTAACTGACAGGTGCGGACTATTTGTGAATTCTGTGTACGTCAACCAATATTTCCTCCTCGCCCACGAAAACCGGGCATTGTTCTTTAATAAACACACAACACCAAAATATAAGCAACTTATATTTGAATTTAATGGATTACTTGTGTTTTTTTATGAGATATTTAACACTCCGTAAGTTTTATAAAATAATTGACACAAATAAGCACTTAAAATAAAAATTAGCACTTTAGATTGATTGTTATTGAATACGCATGTATATAATTTAAATTTATGGGTGATCATTTTAAGATATTCACTTCAACACAGCACCTTACACATTTTCCCAATGTATGTATTTGAGTACACTTGATGAAAAATACACTCAATATTCATGCGATTGTGATACATGGAATATCGAAACACATCGTACAGAAATTGAAATGTCAAAACAATGCCAAGCCACGACGCAAGATACTTGTGCCTGTATTGATGCGTACGTCAAATACCACAGAATTCGAAATCAATGCCACCTATGATACACAAACGTAACTATGAATTATTCTCAGAAGTTCAATTATGCGTACATCAAATACCACAGAATTCGATATTAATGTCACATATGGTATACAAACATAAGTATGAATTATTCTCAGAAGTTCAATTATTCACTATTCAGAAGGTTTTAACAGTCAATTATTCATATTATATTCATTATTATAAATATTAGGGGGTGGTGGTGGGGAGTGATATGGTGAGGTTACATGTTCTGATGTGAAAAAAATCTTTAAAAAATCCCCTCAAATAAATTCCCTAAAAAATAAAAATTAATCCTAGAACTCGATTGCAGCGCCACCTACCAGGTTCAATTGTAAATCAAAACCATCTATGGACACACTCAAACATACACAAAAAATTTCATCAAAATCGGTCCAGCCGTTTAGGAAGAGTTCAGTGACATACACACGTACAGAAGAATTATATATATAAAGATATACATTATTTGTTGATGTTTGATATAAAATATGTTTAGTCACCTCTTTTAGGCCTGTGTTAATTTAGTCATGGATGACTTACCACTGTATTCATAAATATAGGTAGAAATAGGTATTTAAAAATGTATATATATTTTGAATAGCTTTTGCCCGTGGCTTCGATCACGTTAATATTTATTTTGTCAATAAATTCAGGTTGTCGGTCGACACAGGAAGTATGAAAATAAAAATGGCGTGTAGCGTGTCAGTCAGATGGATTTAACAGCTACAAGTAAAAATTCAATATTTCGGTGTTTTTGTGCAAGATATAAATTATATCAACATATTTAATATAAACTACCTCTAAGTTTATGTTTTCTGATCTACTAAAGTTACGTATCGTCCTACATTCAAACACGTGGTTGGTCAAAAAAAAAAAGTCTTTTGGTAATTACTGTACTAAATATCGAAGAAGAGGACTATTATTATTGTATTTATGAATAAGATACGTGAATGCATAGCCTTTGCTATAAGATTATGTCAGATATAGTACTTACGTACGTTGGCCACGCCGTGCACAAGAAGATAGAAAAAATACATCCATATCACTATTTCTCATTAAAAATAATAGGGGATATTAAATAAGTAAATTACTACAGATACATTTTAATATAAGATTCTTGTGTAGTAACTCACCTCGGCATGATGTCACTATCTCACTTTTGAAACCACAGAATAGTCCATCATGGCCGACTCACGTGTGGCGCGACTATTTCAGTAGGAGAGAAGAACTGAAGTTGGGAGTCGACGCACAGACCTGCTGCGCACCTAGCGACTCTGGCGGTCAGTCAGAGAAACTCATGACTTGCTTCTCTTGTTTTCCTTTTCTCCAAAATTTCATTCTTCCTTGTTTCTACCTGAGTTTCGTAATTTATTCCCCCTTCCCTTTTCTTCATGTCCGGGCCAGATTGAGGGTTTATATAGATCAGCCAGCGGTATCAAAGTACAGAGCGGTTCTACAGAGCAAAGAATCAACAAGGAAACTCTGGCCGTTAGCTAAGTGAGGGAACATGGAGTCTGGGACGTCGGATTCGCCACCTTAGCAGTATCGAGAGGATGATGGATCACCCGATCCAACTCGCTGCTAACTCGGATGACGTATCTGGGGTATTTGTATCCACCGGTCGTCCTCAAGTCCCTAGGACTTGCTCTCTAGTATAGTTAAGAGAAATTTAAGTTTTGAACATGTTTTGAAGGAAATTTTATTTTAATATTTAGTGAGAAGCCTTTGTTTTGGAAAATGTCAATTAGAATATTTTGATATTGGTTAAATACGTAATTAACTTCAACATGGAAGTTTTTCCTTGGTTAATTTATGTGTCCTTTGACACTGTCCTAATGTAAAAGCCTCTGGCATAGAAAGTGACCTTTTTCCAAGTTTTGGTTTACACTAAGTCACAAGTTCCTATAATCTTGGAGCCAAATTAATCATGACGTCCTTAACGTCATGAACATTAGTTCTTTGTTATTAATGATTACCACCAGGATGTCTATTTTACTTTTGCCTTATGCAGTTTAGTTAAATATAATAGATATTTGGTGTAGTTGTCACTCTTCATGGAGAATATTAGCTTGGGTGCGCAACCCAGGGAAGTTACACTAGTGTCATAGTGGGGTCCGCGCAAATAATACTATTTAATTTTTGCCTGTAATTAGGCTTCTAAGTTTGTATTGGTCATAATAGATACTAATGTACTATTAAATGCTCTGGCAGTACCGTGGGGGAAAGTGACCAGCCATAGTACTTTAATGACACCTGTTTCTTAGCCATCAATTAGCTGGATTTATCAGCTGAGTATCCATCTTGTTCTATGGATTCCTTAAATGTTTAACGAAACCAGGCAAGACTGTATAAATGTTATCTTCTAAATGTGATTTTCACTATTCTTTAACTAACTGTCCAATTACTCTCCTTTTAGAAATGCTTCTACATGTGGCCTTGCGACTTTACTGCCCTGGTAGCCACAAGCAATCTCTCAAGTCTAATTGTTTTGGAAGAAATTTAATACACGCTAATATTCCTATATTCGTGTAAAACTTGTATTTCCTAAATTTGTTTATTGTTTACTAAATAAATCTATTTTGTTAATACGACTCTGTTTTTTTAAATGTAAAATGTACCTGGTAGGCCAAATGTGGTACAGATGAACTTATTCAGGTTGTTGGTCAATACAGGTAGTGATAAAGAAACATACAAACTACACAATATAAATAAGTATTAAGTGTAGGAGTATAAAAGAAGTAGTGGAATGTGGGTCAGTATAGTCATAGGTTATGCCTTGCCTCGAATTAAAAATCTCACTCCATTTTAAATTTTACCTACAGTTAATTAACATCCCTTATTTACTTCGTTTGTTCTTGGCCGTTGCAATCATGGGAACAGAATAATCTTTATTTTAGGACGCTTCTATATACTATGTTGTATGTCGTTCCATTTGGCACAAATACCACAAATTCTGGGCATTGGACACACGCGAACATGCTACATATAGCAGGCCATGGGAAAAACATGGCTTTTCCAAATGCACCCCTGCTACCTGCAATGTTTGCCTTTGCGCTTTGTTAATAGTAATAGCAAAACTAAGTTTGATTGGAAACTGGAGTCTTTTGAATTGAAATGGTAGGTCAGTTGGGATTATTGGGATTCGCGGTATGATTACACTTTCCCCTCTTCTCACACCTGTTAAAATGGTGGCACTGATTTTATTTTGCCCTAATTGTATAATCCGAAGCCTCGAAATCGGGGTGCATCTAAATTTCGCATAATCCTAACTGGTACACCTAATTTCAATTGTAGTTTATGCGAAGATACACCCGATAGCTCCAGAGAATTTAAAAACTGAGCGGATATGAAGTGCTCTGTTCTGTGTCCATGATTGTATCTATTGACAAATACTCCTTTATTTCTCCCTGCACCTCTTTCAAAATGTCAGTGTTGATTTTGTTAACGATTTCATTTTTTGGTGCAAGACATGCTCTTGCACACAACCAGTGATCACAATTAAAATTTAGTTGTAAGTCTGGGTAAACTTTAGCAATGAGCTCCACATCATTTTCCACCAAATTACAGAATTTCATGATGATCGGTCGAGTAGTTTCGACATGAAAGCGTAACAAACAAACAAACTCACATTCGCATTTATAATATTAGTTAGAATTTTAAGATAGATGTGCCTAAAATAACTCTAGAACAGATTTTAATACGGGATATCAAATTTTCATTTCATGTTGATATCAGTAGGCTGAGTTGTAATGCCGGACGACCGTCTAAAAGTTAATTTTTTCTATCCCTCGGGAACAGTACTTTTTTTTCTGGATGAAAGGTACTTTATATCCTTTTCTTTACCCCTCGGGAACAGTACTTTTTTTTGGATGAAAGGTACCTTATGTCCTTTTCTGTACCCATGACAACGTGTATGCAAAATTTCATGATGATCGGTCTAGTAGTTTAGGTGTGAAAGCGTAACAAACAAACAATCAAACAAACAATCTAACTCACATTCGCATTTATAATATTAGTTAGGATTATACAATACAGAGTATGCATTATTTATAACCGTCCTCCACACAAACCAGTCTCATAGTATTAATCAGGAAGTCACTCTCATTCGGCCTATTATTATAGGCTAAATTCAAAGAATCGAGCTGAATCAACAGTTTCAGTTCACAGGGCTTTCAACATTTTAGCACACTATACGGACTTATAATAGTGACTATAAAATCTGTTTACTGAATTATAATACCATATTTCCTTACTTTTCATGAACCATACATAATTATTCATAGATAGTAAAAACAAAGAAGAAGAAAGAGGAGAAGATAGACTGAACAGCCAAATTATTCACACTACTACAGTAACTGTTGTCCCCCTTTGCATTATTTCTCACTATTTTGTTTTTTTCTTTCATTGTAAATCCAAGAAATCCTGTTACATCAAACAAATGTGACTAAAAATTTTAAAATATATAATATTAAATATAAAAATATGTTCATTCTAAATACATATATTAAAACAGATTAAGATCAATCTTACAATTGAACCCAATATACTTTTAGGATATTCCGTAATAATTTATATTTTAGGGAGTTTTTAAAAATTTAAAACCAGTTACATAAAAATATAGAGGGGTGTCTTGAAATAAAAAATAGAATGTTATATTCTTAATATAAGATAATTACGCTTAATGTGATTTTGAGCCTGTAGTAATAGGATGTGATTGAGTTATAAAGAACTACTCCAGGATTTACCTAGAGAGAGAAGAGGAAAACCAAACTACAATGCATCAACCACAGTGAGACGAGTCGAGAATGGGAAAATGCCTTTGTTTTTATTATTCTTTCTTCTACTGTTCCTCCTCTGTTAATCTGTTAACTATCGATATACTGTGGGTCTTGGTTGAGGGTAGTACCGGGTTGAGGTTGGATATCATGGGTTTGAGACAGATTCTCACCATTGTGGCAACCACCCCTATCTGGACAAGACAAGAGGCTTCTTTCCCCTTCCTGTGGGATTTTCCTCACCTGAAAATCCTCACAGTGTGGCTACTCATAGTGACAGACCTCTGGACAACATCCAATGGGTTCCCCAAATGGTTGGTTAGATCTCTGTAGAGGTCGTCTGTTTGTGGGTGACTGTGTTGGAGACTCCTTGTTCTCGTCGCAATAGGCGGTTGGTAGTTGATACCTTCCAGGAAAGATGGTCAGTCCCCCTCTACGAGGTCTCTATTGAGCAATATAGGTTGAAAGCTTTTTAGGTGATTCCTTAGGGTATTGCCTTACCTCCGAGGAAGTTTTAACTCCCTCGCGTGTAGTCCAGCACGCACAGAAGGCAGAGCCAACTCCTCCTGCTGATGGAGGTCTGGCCAAGACAGTATAGCTTTCCTAGCTGTCCGGTGATGACGGGGATCATTGGCAGGAATGGGGTCACCGGTTCTCATATTGCTCATTGTGCGCCTTTACGTGCGTGGCTAAACACAGCTATGACGTTTTAGAAGAGCCTTGAGAGAGGTCTTTGCTCCTCATACATTGGCTGCCGAGCACTACATGGCAAGTGAATCTAGGGATGGGAAAAGCTGCTCCTTTAGTGGAGCAGGAGCAATATGTTACTGCTCTACCACTGGAACTGTTCCTTTTACCTGCTCCTTTTTGTCACAGTTACTATATTCAAACCTACTGCCAGCTTAGTTTTTTTAGCATCGCATATACTGTACGTTCGGGTCATACGCATACATGCTAATTACGCTAATATTGATTTAAAAGGAAGTGCACCCTCATTTGTTTGGAATTATAGTTGAAGACGTTTAGGAAAAACACCCTCAGTGCATCCAACTGGATTCGAATCTCAATCTCCTTGTCATTGGCAGTCCAGTCTATTGCGAGAGTGAGGCCATAGACCCGAGGTTTTAAAATTTTGGCTATCGCGGGCCATATGGGTTTAAAAAAATTGTTTGGATTATTTGAAAAAAAGGTTCAATTTTATATTTCTCATGTAGTAATTTGTTATCAAGTCCATTTTTGGGAACAAATTTTTTGTTAGCTAAATGTTTTGTGGGCTAGATAAAACCAGTAAATGGACCGAAGGTTACTGACCCTTGCCTTAAATAATTTTATCACCAAGAGGGTCCCTTCAATGTTAATCATCAACGTAACAATTTATTGTGAGAATACATCCCATACTGTGTTTATGTTGTGGAAATAGTGCTTTGTATTACAAAAGCTTTCCCCTTCAAAACTCATTTGTGACTCCCCAAACCAATTCTAAACTAGGCCAATAATAGATAGTAAGGTTGCCCCAGACCTGATCTCAGCGCTGTGATAAGAACATAAAGTATCCACTTCCTTTCCGGTGTCCTACTGATCCAAAATATCTCCGGAGCATAAAGCAACAAGGTTGCCCCAAAACTGTTACAGCACTGCCTGTGACAGAGTTGCAGAGCAAGGCGTCTTTGTACCTACCTGTTCCAGGAATATCTGTGACAAAGAGAAGAGGACAAATGCCAAGCACCGATAAAAACTTCTAATATGTAACTATTTTGCTCTGCCATCTACCGTAAAATATTGTAACGATGCAGCCTTGACCGAGAGAAAAAAATAGAAGCTCGAAGAAAACTCATGTGCATACAAAAATAGGTGGAACGTTTCAAACAAACCAGTGACAAAAAGAAACAGCTCCTTTCGTCTGTCAGGAGCAGGCTTTGAATGATACGTCAAAGGAGTAGTGACTAAGGAGCAGGTTGTGATTTCACAACCCATCCCTAAGTTGATCCCACTTTGAAAAGTCTTGGACTTACATAAGGTGTCTGTCTAGAAACTAGCGCTGACCTTTATGTAAGTCTAGTTTTATAATTGGTTTTTAAGATTAATTGAGCCTCTTTCATTGATGGGTACACAGTTTTACTTAATGTTTGACTGATTAAATCTAATTCACCAGTGGCGGGATATTAGGGTTTGGAACCCGGATGTGTTACTAAAGGAATATTTATTCTAAAATCAATTTTTCTCATTCCTTCACACTAGCCGGATGTTATAATACGAAGGGGGGAAAATAATTTTAAAATATAACGACAAAGTATATATTATATTTTATTTTAAACAATACATGTCCATAGGTTGTAAGACACGGTGCTAAAAAAGAATGGATCCTCTACAAGTATAGACAGCTCAATTAATAATTATACTTAACTTTCATTTCTTTAATGTTGGATTACGTATGTATGAACCAAAATGAATAATATATTAACTATATAGATTAATATATTAATAGGTATTCTTAAACCATACTTGGATAAATGTATTAAATAAGAATTAAATATATATTTTAAGCAAAGTGTTTACTCAAAATGAAATTTTGTCATCTAATGCAACAATTTTTAGAAAAATCTAATGTATTAAAGATTTCATATTTGGAATGTTAGACGTACTTGAGGAGATTTATTAGTTTAAATAAATATTATTTCAATAAACCTTCAACTAATAGCGTAAATATCTGCCAAATAAATGCAATATTCAATTAATTATTTTGTATACTTAAACGTGTGTAATAAATGGGGGAATAAAATCAATTAATGCCGACGTCTTTTGACTTTATAGAGGTACTTCACTTTGTAATAATTAAAACGCTAGCCTGATAAGAAATGTCTTTACGCCATCGTAAGGGTGATATTATTTTAATAATTAATTATATTATTTTATAAATTAAAAGTTCTGGTGTCTTTTTTTATAGTCTTTTATTTTAATTTTAAATGAATAAACTGTTTACTTTTAGCTAGATATCACACGCATTTTATATTTTGATAAAAGTCCGACTATTGCGTTAAATGGATCTTAGCTATACGTCTTCTTGTCGAGAAGGAAGGATCACCAGCAGTGAGGAGATGTGCGCATTTCAAGGGGTATATCAAGCGACATTTCCTTCTCGAAGCTTCCTAGAAGAAAAGGGGTGAGGTCATTCAGGTGCGTCTCTTTCCACGGAAAGTGCGTTGTCTTTTTAAATAGAGACGTAGAAGGATTTCACCACACCTTATAACTCGACAGTTCTACACAAATAAATCTTACTACCCGCTCAAATATTAAATATCGTAATTTTGAATATAGATTTAAATAATAACATATTGATATGTATAATTACATATCATTACAGTTACCCCCCTAATTGCTGGAAAGATTGAACGTGTGTGATATCTAACAGCAATTACATAATGTACAAGTTTCTTATAAATACACTTAAAATTGAATATACAGAACAAAATTATTTTAAAGTACAATTGTTGAGTTAAGGTTTGTCCTCTGCCATATTTTCTCTCTTGAAATTCCTTGTTACATACAACAAATAGAAAAGTATATATATTTTTTTATACATCATTATTCAGAAAATCTTAGTTTTAAAATATTCAACTAAAATTATATTTTATTAACTTAATACAATCTATTTGACATATTTAATGTAATATGTTATACAATGTAGATAACACTTAATTTAATTGTTTTAATACAATGCCATTATATTAAACATTTTATTAATACACAACGTTTTAAATTATCTATCTCAATATTCATTGATCGCTCCTCCTTAATATCGTGGTTATTATCCATTGTTCTTTAACAATGTTTTAATCAAATCAATTTGATTTTAATTAAGTTAACTTTATTTTATTTTTTTAATAGGACTTTAATTAAATCAGTCTTTGCTCCAGCTATTTTTTTATTTTATAGGCCCAAGACAAAATATTTGACATTCTCCTTTACTTAACCGTTGAATACTTTTATCTAGTTTTGTTATTAACTATATTGTTTTAATTTGTTTACGAAACACACCAGAAAATCTCATCAGACAACTTTAATTCCTTCCCTGGTATAGGTTCAAACAAAATGAATTACGTCGACTATTATATTACCTTTCTTCAGTGATGAAGACTCACATAAATAGATTTTATGGGGCAATTCCTCCCATATATATCTATATTTTTATTTATTTTGAACGACTTAACTCACCTTAATTATATTGGATCAACGATGGAGCTCACCTTATTTGGTGCAATTAGGATCAACGATGGAGCTCACCTTATTTGGTGCAATTAGGATCAACGACGAATTCTTCACCTTCAACTGGTGTATCTTACACGAAGACTAGATATTAAACCTACGACTATAATTCATATCATTGCATAACTACCTATCCATACCAAGCGAATTTAAAACATACCCTCCTTTTCTTTAGACATCTTGCATTTATCATGGTACTTTACCATGAACGATCATTACTGGATGTCGTAAACAAATATATTTAATTCATATCGATCATTTAGATCGGTCAAAAAAAATTTTTTTTTAACTCTGTATCAAAGATTCTTAATACTAGTTCATTTCTTTGGCCTATAAAATTTCTTGCAAATTTTAACATTTTTAATGTTTTGTAATATGTTCATACCTTGACCCTTGTTTGATACTGCATTTAAATTCTATCTTTAAAATTTCCCGACTGTTACTGATGAGTCGATCTTTTGAATATCATTACTTTTAAGGCACTTTTAATGAATTACATACACTACTTTTCTATGATAAACCCTTGATAAATTATTATTATTTATCTAAACACAGCTTGTCTAGTAAAGATGACACACTTAATATAATAACATTGAAATGCTTCCTTGTTAATACATTATTAATACAACACCAATAATTCCATTTTAATCATTCTTGCTTAACACATTGGTAGTACAACACATAATTCAATATTAATCATCTTTGCTTAATATAATATACAGAATACATAGAATTTAATATTCATAGAACCTTGAACTAATTTATTTATTATCCTTATCTCATTAAAATTATACTTAAAGTTTTACAAAATTTATGATTTAATTCAAGACATGTACATAGAAAAAACTATCTTCTATTACAATATAGTCAAATAAAGAGATATGTGAGAGAGGGAGAAAAAGAAGGGAGCTTATCTTTGTTATTTTCATGTAGAAAAATGCTACCAGCCTTACTGCCCATTATAGTTGTTTACTTGAAACATTTCTTTGTCAAAGAAATCCTTTTCTCTGAGAATTGAATATGATGGACAAGGGTTATTCTCCATCTTTTTTTTTTGTAACAATATATTTTCTTAGAAAATATTCGTCGTATTTTTTTAGTAACTACTAACTAACGTTGATATACATTCAACGCTACAAACCTGCGTAGGATTTCTAGTAACTACAAACCTAAGTCGCATTTAGTTACAAGGTATATGTATTTCTTCTTTGTGTACAGACCTAGGGTTCAATTCTGAACACCTATTACATATTAAAATTATATGATATGAAAATCTCTTTATTTTGACATAACAATGAAATTTGCCAGGTGATTATGGAATCAATGGACAACATTAATATATATATTAATATTGATTCGCTCATTTTTTATAATAAGGTCTTAATTCAGTCAAATTGTAGTTACCTTTTATTTGTAACGTAACTGGGTCTCGCACTAGATAAACATTATGACCAATTTGTTTTATAACCTCAAAAGGTCCCTTGAATAAAATAAATAATTTCTTTATCTCTTTATTCAGGCTGGACGATTGTTTATGTGATTTTACCAATACTAGTTGCCCTATTTCATATTTGATAGGCTTAGATATCTTTTTATTATGATATTGAGTTCGTCTTTCTGCTGCACTTCTTAAATTTTCTATAGCCAAGTAAAGTTTTGTTTCTCTAACCGGTTCTGTCCTAGGTGGAAAATTAAATATTTCTTCTAGTTTTCTACTAGGTCTAATCCCTTTCATTAGCTCTAGTGGCGTATATCCGGTACTTTCATGAGTTACACTATTTAAACAATCTTCTATTCTTGTAACATGGGACGCCCATGAGGCATGGTTCTGGTGGCAGAAGAGTCTTAAGAATCGTCCAATCTCTCTATTAGCCCTTTCCACACCATTACTTTGAGGGTGATATATAGAGGTGTATTTTACAACTATCCCTTCTTTTGCCATAGCTTCACGCCACTTTTTTCCTACAAACTGTGAGCCATGATCTGATACTATTGTTTGTGGTTTACCTACATCATTAAAATAGCTTTTGATTATTTTATTGGTAATAATAGTTGCAGTAGCCCTTCTGATCGAATATAGTTTTATATATTTGGTACAGATGTCTAAAACGACGAAAATAAATTTCACACCCCTAACACTGGAAGGGAGTGGGCCGAATAGATCAACAAATACTAGTTTTAGTGGCTCGTCTGTCAATATATTTTTCATCAAACCCTCATATTTGACATTTGGAATTTTACTTTTTTGGCATATATCACAACTACGCAATTCTTTTGCAATTGACTTGTACATTTGTGGAAAATTACATGATTCTTGTAATACCTTTTGACACTTTTTAACTCCCACGTGTCCATATTGCTGATGACAACTATCAATTACTACCTCAATTAATTTTTTAGGAATACAGATGGTCCAAATGTTTGTTGACAAGGTTCTTTTAAATAATAAATTATCATGAATTTGGTATCGATCTTGAATTTCTATTTTGGGGCTATTTTTTTCTAATTCTTCAAACACCAACTTAAGTCTAGGGTCCTCTTTTTGTAGGGTTGGCAATTCCTGTTTGATTTTCCTATCCTGTTCACTACTGGTATTTTTTCTTTGTGCTAATATCTTAAACTCTGAATCAGTGGCGTGTTTAACCACTCCTTGTGCTGGATACCGTGAAATTGTATCTGGTACAGTGTGCTCAACACCTGGGACGTATTGAATATTCAAATTGTATTCTTGAAGTAATAAGATCCATCGAGTTAATCTACCATGCAAAAGTTTACATTTATTTATAAAAATAAGAGCCTTATGATCAGTATATAAATTTGTGGGTCTCCCATAAAATAAATTCGGAATTGTTGGCATGCAAATACTATTGCTAATAGTTCCTTTTCTGTGATTGTGTAGTTTAGTTCAGGGCCGTTTAGCACCCTAATAGCAAAGGCTATTGGTCTGTGATCACCCTGTTCGTCTAGTTGAAAGAGCTCAGCTCCTATTGCTTCTCCTGATGCATCTGTTGCAACGCACATTGGTTTACTTAAATCAGGGTGTTTTAACATCACGGTATTAATGAATTGTTGTTTTATCCTTAGCATTGCAGCATCCTCTACCTCTTCCCAGAACCATTCTTCCTTCTTTCTAATTAATCGTAACAAGGGTATACAAGATCAGAGTGATGTTTAGTAAATTTTCTAAAGTAATTTATCAGTCCTAAAAATGCCTGAAGTTGTTTCTTATTCCTTGGTGTAGGAAATTCTCTAATTGCTTTTTTTTTTTTTGCTGGGTCTGCAGAAATCCACCTGCGGAGATTACGTGACCTAGGAAATTGACTTATTTGCATAAAATTGATGACTTATGTAGATTAACAGTCATTCCCCTTCCTGAAGTTTTTTTAATACCATACTAAGTTGTTCTATATGCTCTTTGTATGTTTTTGATGCTATTAAAATATCGTCTACATATAAGGTTACAAAATTAAGTACTTCTTCTCCCAGGACGGCTTCTAACCCTCTTATAAATTTACTGGTTGAGACGCATAATCCAAATGGCATTCTTTTAAAGCAATACGTTCTTCCATTATACATAAATGACGTATACTTTCGTGATTTCTGTTCTAATTCAATTTGCCAGAACGATGATACAAGGTCTAGTGAGGTTAAGTACTGACATCCATCAAATTTCTGTATTAATTCACTGGCAGGGGCAGGGGTTTCATTATCATTTACCAGGATTTGATTTACTCGTCTAGCGTCTAAACATAGCCTAACCCCCCCATCTTTTTTGTTTACAACCATTATTGGATTTATTATCTCTGAGCTACACCGCTCAATAATGTCCCAGTTCATCATGTGATTTAAAGTCTCTTCTACGGCCTGCCGTTGACTGTATGGTACAGGATACGATTTACAGTTAAAGGGTTCTTGGTTTGACACCTGTAATTGACATTTATAAAATTTGATTAGCCCTGTTTTTTTAGAAAATATATCTTTAAACTTCCACATCACTTCAAGTAATTTCTGTTTGCGTTCAATAGGAATTTCTACCATCTGGCCTATTTTTTCTTCTATTTCCCCCCAAGGTATCTTTGGGTCATTTATGGTTGTTTGTCTAATCTCTACATTCTTTCTAATTATCAAAGAGCTATTATCATTTTTATTAACCACTCCTGTTATATGCATACATAACAAATTCGATTCTGACTCTCCTACAAATGGAACATTTGTATCATAGGGTTCTTTATTAATTGATATTTGCTTACTTTGAAAATTAACTACTGCATTTAGGCTGACCATCCAATCTGCACCTAAAATTGCTGAGACGTTAAGACCTTCTATAACCAAGAATATAATAGTCATTTCATTTCCCCTATCTCTACATCCAATAATATCTGTCTTTTTACCTTTTAATTTTTAGCTCCTGTTGCGCACATAATAGTTACATTACTCACAGGGAGTGTGGGAATAGCTTCTTTGGGATTCTGTTTACACAACTGTTCATAGTATTCCCCTGAAATGGCTGTTATTTCAGATCCAGTATCTATGAGAAACTTTATAGTTCTTCCATTAATTTTACCTTCTATTTCAGGTGAGACGGCTTTGCTATGTTTTTTTATATTCATTGCCTTCAAAAAGTAAATCTTCTTTTGGGTCACCCTGTAAAATACTATTTATTTTCAAATCACCACAAATATTTTTTTGACAGTTTTCTAAAGTATCGGCCCTTTCTCTAACTTGAGTGGATGTCATTGTCGGGCAACTCAATAACTTGTCTGACCATTTTTTTGTAAGTTTTGTCCCGGTTCTTCATGAACAATGACATGGGTTTTTAGTGGGTGTGGTTCTATTTTTTCAAGGTCTGTGTTCATCAGCTGATTTCTTTGTTGACTAACGTTACCCTTGTGTTCTTTTCTTTGGATTAAGTTTATTCTATCCCCTGGTGGTCTAGAAAAATCTCCCTTGTAATAAGGATTAGAATAATTTCCCTTTTGATTAGGATTAGTGTAATTAGGATTAAAATTGTTTCCTTGATTTTTGGAATTTTCCCAAGTTCGATTTCTCGACTTCTGGTTCGATCTCTGGATAGGTCGTGCCTGGTTATGTCTACTCTCCCTATTTAAATAGTTTCCACCATTTTGAAATGAGCTATCTTGCATGTGTGGTTTCGACCTTTCTCTCCTAGAGCGCTCATCAAATATTTCTAGAATTTCTCTAATTTCAACGCTAGTTTTTACTCTAGCAGCTATAAGAGCATCTTGTATTTCACGTGGGAAGTGATGTAATAACTGATTTACTAATCTTTCCTCGTCAATAGGGATGTCCAAATTCCCTGCCTGCATGGCATATCTATTGTAATAGTCACACATAGGCCCTCGATGTGGATCATACCGGCCTGTAAAAATATCATTTACTAATTTGTCCTGCTTATACACGGACCAAAATCTTTTACGAAAAGGTATCTTTATTGCTTCATATGATGTATATTCAGCCTCGTGATTATTCAGCCACACTTCAGCGTCACCTACTAACTTTGAATTAAAAACTGCTATTTTTTGTGCTTCGGTGAGCTTACTATTTTCAAAAAGTCTATCCATCTTTTTCAAAAATTGTACAGCATGCACCCTATCATTATTTCCACTGAAGTTGGGTACAGATTCCATTAATTGATTCTGTATGCCTGTACTGGGTAATACTAAGGCACCAGTGGTAATTAGTGTCCCTTTTTCTACTACCTCGTCATATTTTGACTTAGCCTGTTCTAATTGTTGTCGCATTTGTTTGACTATTTGTGACGTCTTGTCCACAGTCTCAGTCAGGTTGTCCTTAAATTTGTCCAATTGGTGGTCAACTATTTCCTTTTTGTACATATCTGGTACAGTGTGTCCATCAAAGAGGTCATTTTGGAATTTCACTATATATTTGTTGCTCTTTTTCAACAGTCGCAAACCGTTCTTTTAAATTTTGCACCTGTTCTAGAATTTCATTTTTATTTTTTTCGCAACTTTCCTGAGTATTTTTTACCTTAGAATTTAAAGAATCCTGTCTAAACTTCAATTTTTTCTTTGCATTTTTAAGTTCTTTTATCTGCTCATTCGTCTGCTTTTCTGACTTACTACAGTCTTCCATAATTGTCTGTAGTTCGTCCCTTACCTGCATTTGGTCACCTTTAGTCTGTTGTTGTACTTTCTGTAATTTTGTGTCAAAGTCATTTTGTACTTCTTGAAATTTACTCTGTAATTCTTGTTCTAACCTGTTGAATTGTCCATTTACGTCCTTAAATTTTTCATCAAACTTAATGTTTAGTTTCTAATTATTTTCTCGTAGCTCCTGGCTAGTTTTTTGTAGCTCCTGACTATTTTTGTCGAACCTTTCATCTATTTTCTGACTATTTTGATCTATTTTCTGACTCAACTTTTCACTACTCTCTTTCATTTGCTGCACTAACTGCATTAATACTGCATTAAGGTCATTTGCTGAGGTGGTTTGTTGAGCTATACCTTCTACCTTTGAAACATTCTCCACCCCCTTTAGGTCTTCTTCTTTATGAGCTATTGGTTCAATTACCTTCTTAATTTGTTGTTCACTTTGTTCCTGATCAGATAGTTCTAAACAAGAATGTTCTTTTACTATTGGTTGGGAATATTGTGCTAGGGGAAGGTTATCATCACTGCTACTACTGTCTGTTTCTTCCATATTTAATGCAATTTTGTTGTTGTTGATGACTTACATAAGATTCTCCCTGCGTACTTCACCTGAAGTCTAGAAGCTCTGACCTTCTTGTGAAGCTACCTGATTTGGAAGTTCTCCCTTTGAAGTCACCTGGTTTGGAACTTCTTCTTCCGACGTCGCCTGCTTTGGAACTTCTTCTTCTTAAGTCACCTGGTTTGTTGTTGTTGTTTTTTGTTTTTAAAGTACTTAAGCTGTTTGTGGCACTTTCACTGTTCTTTGAGCACTCACTTTCACTTTATAGGGTTGTGAACTGAATTTATGTATATATATATATATATTTTTTTTTTTTAACTCAGATTATCAGGCCCTCCACGTTGGGAAGCCATTATTGTAATGGTTAAAACGCTAGCCTGATAAGAAATGTCTTTACGCCATCGTAAGGGTGATATTATTTTAATAATTAATTATATTATTTTATAAATTAAAAGTTCTGGTGTCTTTTTTTATAGTCTTTTATTTTAATTTTAAATGAATAAACTGTTTACTTTTAGCTAGATATCACACGCATTTTTTATTTTGATAAAAGTCCGACTATTGCGTTAAATGGATCTTAGCTATACGTCTTCTTGTCAAGAAGGAAGGATCACCAGCAGTGAGGAGATGTGCGCATTTCAAGGGGTATATCAAGCGACATTTCCTTCTCGAAGCTTCCTAGAAGAAAAGGGGTGAGGTCATCCAGGTGCGTCTCTTTCCACGGAAAGTGCGTTGTCTTTTTAAATAGAGACGTAGAAGGATTTCACCACACCTTACAACTCAACAGTTCTACACAAATAAATCTTACTACCCGCTCGAATATTAAATATCGTAATTTTGAATATAGATTTAAATAATAACATATTGATATGTATAATTACATATCATTACAATTTACATCAATATTCAATCTGAAACTCGTGAAAACTGATGAGAGCTGATTAGCTTAATATTTTGAGCTTGGATTTTGAAAATATATCTTATACAACTCCGCAATAGCCGAAACAGAACGGCTTGGTCAAAGTAGAGCAGACAACTAACTCACCCCTTTTCCCCCAAGTTACAAGCTGTTTGTCCTTGAAACCATAAATCTAACGCCAGTGGTTTTGGCATGTTTGTGAAGCTTATCGCCATGACACATCACCATCTCTCTTTAGGGATTGTCACCTGGCTCTCCACCGTTTTCAAGTCGGTGTAGCAAGTGCGACATTGATGAAAGGATATTTTTCAGTATGGCATTTAATGTTCTTAGGAATGTGTGAAATGTAATAGTAGTGGAGAGAAAAATGTTATTATTTTAAGAAATTTGCCCCACAAAATCTTAAAGATGACAAAAGATATGTAAAGGGCAAAAAAAAATAAACATTCCAAGGCAATGAAATGCTTTTACGAAAAAATCGAGAAAGCCCAAACCACTAATAAGTTGGTGAAATGACTTTAAACCTATATTATGTTATTGAATTTAAATAAATAAATTTTTTGAAAATTCTTTAGAAATTTGGAACCAAATCTGGACCCCTCAACTTAGCACGCCTATATCTTATCACTGAGCTATCTATGGCTAATCCTGTGTTAGGGTAATTAACACACATATTTTAAGGGTTATTCGGTAATAGATGTGTAAATCATCGGCCATTTAATAACATTCTGAAACACACTCCATCTTTGCTCTATGATAGCTTTATGCTGCCGTTTGAATAATTATTATTAATTTTAAATGGTTTCTTGAATATAATTTTTAGCAAATAAAGGAGCCATGATTTGCCACACGTCTTTCACCAACTCTGCTTTAAAGTATCACTGATAAGTACTTCTTAGCATTAAACAAATACTGAGTAGATAACTAGCTCACTAGTGCACCAAGCACAAGGGTCTAGATTCGATTACCATGTACACTACAATAATAATGTTTCAACTATATTGAGAAATAATTAAGTGCGCTCTTGTTAACGTATTTATGAGTTCAAAAATATTAAGCTCTTGTATTGTTATAACATTATTATTTAGGTCTTTATGTTTAAAAATCCGTCAATGCAGAATTATTTCATCTCTTAATGGCTCTACTCTCCATAATATATTACTACTGTGGTCGCCCCCTCGGTACAGCCTAACCTTGGAGATGATGACGAGATGTGTGAGGAATTCGTAAACAACCTTGTTATTGTCAAGTAGCCGGCAGCAAAAAAAAATCTATACTCTATAGTAGCTTAACTTGACACGTTAGTTGCACCTTCTTGATTTTTGATGTGTGATAATTGATTGTGCTAATTGATTATTGATTATTGATGTATGCTAATTGATTGTGGGGGATGGACAAGCGAGATTTGGACTCAGACCTCCAGAACGAAGAATAAGTTCCGTGACGCTTTAGACCATGCACACCACATTTGCGAGAGTGAGGCACGAACACGATATCTTGCGAGGGGGCTAGCACACGTCACTACGGGGAAACATGCAGTCCGCGGCGTCGTGCGCTCAGGTTAGTTCATGTAACTTAACTTTGTAACCTGGTGGTAGCGTATAATAAAACACAGATAATACAAGTATATATTTATTTATTATACATTTTTACAGGAATGACGCATATATTCGTTTATACGTTTTTCTACAGTGTCTCTTAGATGTGTTAGTAAAATTGTTTTCAGTTCACAATCCAGCATGTAATAAACCAAACCGATGACTTGGCGCGTATAGTAGGTAGCACTGAGGATATCCAGGTTTCTGATGTGCGTTTCCACCGAGGCTGCTCGAGATCGACGACATCCGCCGATTCGTTGCACACATCTACGACGAGTGTGTCGATCAGATCGTTGCAATAGCGTGCGACGGGTGTCGACCACACGTCCCGTCGGTCGACGGTGACGTCGATGAGGTCCCACACGTCACAAAGACGCGCCCAGCTAGGTGCTAGATAGGCGACCCGTTTGAGTCCGGCGTCTTGTTTCTCACTGATGACGACCATACGGTCACCGCACATGCGTCTCAGAGAGATTTCGTGATTAGTCAGACTAATCTTCTGAGGAGGTTGCGTGTTGTGGAAAAACTTTGATATGACCGACTTGTAGCTGCCCAGTTCTTGCCACTCTGTACGGTTTAACACGGAACAGTTCCCGCCGCATTTTCCTAGCTGGACATAGGGCGTAAAGTTTTTCTTGACACTCATACCGACGATGACTCACTTGGCGTCGACTCCATCCAGCGGGAACAATGTGTTGAAAATACTAGTGAAGGCGAGTGGTTTCTCAGGCTTTGCTTTGCTACCGCAAACGTCTTGACCTTCCATGATGTTCGGTGGTTATGGCTGGCACGCCGTCTGGATGCCCCTTTTATAGGCGCACGCCGATTGGACGAACCCCCTCATGGGGCGTCAGGACCCTAGCGTCTTGAAAAATGTGTTGTAATATCTCACCACTTTAGCGTCGTTGTCTGCACGATCGGTGGGCGAGAAAAGGAAGAGGAAAGTTTTCATCGGAATGTTCTGGGCGCGATATAGAAGGTACATGAGACAGTATTGGCCGCAAACGTCTGAAGCGATGCTTTGAAGTTGTATCGTGTTATACGACGTGCGAAAAGTATTTTTGAGTATAAATGCCAGATGTGACTTTATACGCGGTGGAAAACCATAACTGTCAAAGTATTCTACCACGCCGTTCTTGTCGATAAAGATGGCGACTCAATGCGTCCAAGGTTTGGTGTGTGGATCGGTGTTGATGACTAGAGCGGCAGGTCAAGCTATTCTTGCGGGTAGATGATCAGCAGGGAAAACACCCGACCGTACAGAACGGAACCACGGACTTGTTTTCAGCGCACGTCTTATGGTGTGCGTGTCCATCTTCAGTCATCAGGTCTCGAAGTCCCCAGACGATAGAGGCAGAGCAGAAATCCCATAAAGAACTATGTGCCATGCACATGGTGCGACCCAATTTAAGTTTTTTCAGTGACGAACAACCTCTGTCGTACAGATCTACGATGGGTGTAGAGTTGTATTTGACTAGAAACTTTTTCTTTTTCACCCCCTTGACGTAGACGGTATCTGCACGCGCTGTGGCACGGGAGATGAGGGATACGAGCAGGCTGTAATCCACATCACCGCTATCCCATATGTTACCATGCAGATTGTTGACTATATAGTCGGCTTTCTTTCTGGCATCGGTGGAAAGTTCTTCGATAGCGTATGGAGGTTTTAACACCCAATGTTGAAGTAATGTGCCGCATACAGATAAAACACTCAGTTCCTTGACGATAAACTCGTTGTCGTCGTCGATGAAGCTCTGGAATTCCACAATGACGTCCATAGCTTAAATGAAGGGGTAAGGGGCGGGAAGCCGTTTATATTAACTTCCATAATACGTCACGACGTTTCTGTCCTTGTCGATGGTGATGATGTTGGCAAACTCCCCGTACACGATACAGTTGACGGTTTCAACGAGAGCCCGGGTGAAGCTCACTTCGATGCTCAAAGAACCGTGTCTCGTCAAATTCCAATGTGATGTCATGTGGGCCGACAGATTAGGCGTGAGATCGAAAGCCATGAGATGATATCCCTTAGGGAAGTCTTCTCGTGTGATGTCGCTACCCTCGTTCATGAAATGGATACCCGTTCCGGAAAACAGGGTGTGGTAGGACATGACATAGTGTCCGTTTAAAAATCGGGCTGTAACGGTTTCGACAGTACTTGTTCCCCGTCCACGTACAGCGAGAAATGGTTCATGCCGTAGGTTTGAAAGTTGAACGGGTTCTTGGTGGCGTCTCCGTTGAACGCTGCGTTCGACACAAATCCCACGATGCACCATTTGGGTAACTGGCCGGTGAATACGTTGTCCAGCGATTTTCCTTGAACGCCCGTAGGAATAGTGAGTGATTTTACTTCCACACGGGTGATGGGATTTTTCGGAACTGAAATTTAATGATTTGGCGTGTGGAAACAGTATAGAAGGTGCTAGTTTGACACGCCTCACTAGAAGGCCGGCTTCAACGATGTGAACCTTAAAGTGAGGGAGTTCAGGGACCACCATAAGACTAAACCCCTCTCTGGAACGGACCAACCTGACTCTGAGTTCGGCGCCGTTCAAAAGGTATTTCTCTTGGTTAAACACGTCCCCGTTTAGATACCTCAAAAGTTCCACCGTCTTACTTTTTGTGGTGAGACTGCGACGGGCCTCAATCCCTTGTTGACAGCGTTAGCCTCCTCAAAGGTTCCGGTGGTGTCTGCGAACCACAGACCACAAGTCAAATGCGTTCTTTTGGCTTTGTTGTTGAAATTGAGCAGCGTCTCAATGTACGCTCTATAGGCATACGTATTGCTGGGTGGTGAGACTAGTTTTTGGTTTAAAAACACGTCCACCTGTGTGAAGAGAGAATGCAGCCAATTTTTGACGGGAGCGATCTGATTCACCTCTGTGGAAGCGCCACCATCGGGTTACATGATGACCGCACTGAGATAGAGCATAGTCTGGGAAAGATCGATATAAAACTCGCCTTGTCCGGTTACGGTAAATTCGATGGGTGAATCATCGGTGAGGGAAGATACAGGTTTGTACTGGAGCCATTGCCCGATTTCAAGACTGGTTTGAGTGGGTGGCACGGAAAAGAGAACGAGTTCACTGCTGGCACACTTGCAGGACTAGGGGTGTAGATACGACATCTCAACTGAAAATATCTTTAGCTTCTTTCTTGATTTTTTACGTCGGGTGACGACCTTAGAATGACGTCGTTGCTTCTTACGACACCCTTTATAGCCTGAGCCGGTCATCAGCGTGTTGATCTTCTGTTCAGCCTTGCGTTTCAGGTTTGTTCCAGCCTCACCGACACGTTGTCGTAGGGCCTCTTTGAAAGGACGCCCTTGATAGGCAACGTCGGAGAGCACGTCGATACCCGTATGAAGCGCCTGTTTTCCGATGGCTTTATCGCCGCTTCTCAGCAACGGTACGAAACTTTTGAAAAAACCACTGAAAAAACTTCTTATCCCATGCCCTATTTGATAGGGAACACCGTGGTAGATCGAAGATATTCCTGTTCCAGCCTGGTTGATGTAGTATCTTTGGTAGGGGCAGTTCATGTTGAGCAGCGTCGTAAATGAAGTTTCACGCACACTTTTCCAAACTCGAAAGGTAAAGGTTCACCAGTGTCTGTTCTTATATTGATTTCCAAGCTTTCAATCTCCCTTCTAAGCACTGGCATGTAGGGCAACGTGTCGTATCTAACTGTCTTATGTATGCCATAGAAATAGTTTAAGTTGTTGATACCGACGATACGTAACAGGGGTGCTACAATGTCACCACGGGGTAAGGCTCGACGATATCCGTGTAGATGTACATTTGTGAGGGCAGGCCTAGTAGAATGTTGGCGGCGTACGGAGATTTTGGTACTCTGATCAGATTATTCTTAGGATCTAAACCGAGCTTGAGACTTATATGGCTTGATAGAGTCAACAGCTGTATATTTTTTGAAGAAGAGATAACTTCAACTTTTTTGTTGGGGTTTGTGTACTTGAATACAACTCCGTAATCCCCTTTAAAAGCCTCTACTTCGTTTAAAGCTTTGATCAATTCATGGATAGTGCTGTAGTTTCCAGCAGGGATATGATCCTTGAATATTTGTTCCACATTGTTAGGGTCCACCCAGTTGTACCATACAATATTTTGACCCTCTGGGACTGTGGTGAAAGAACACGGATATTGAAATTCGGTGAGAGCGACTTCCCACCACCCTCGAGTTTAAGACGGTAAGGAAGTTGCGTGGTGAAATTCGTGAGCGTATTTTTCGGGAAATATCCCATAGAGCTGTCGCTCGGCAAAGTGATGTAAAATCGGTCTTTTATGGTAGCGCGCTGACGTAGCTGGAAGGAATCCAGGAATTAAACTTGGCGGGGTAACATTTCCACTGCACGTTTACTTTCTTTCTGGCACCTTTACCCTTGACACGTAGTATTTTATCAACTTTGAAAATTTCGTGGAGACGTACGCGTTGATATTCGGGTTTGTAAGTTCCCCCCACCTCTTCGCTGTCAAGATCGGTGAGTCTGTAGACGACAGGTTGTCGCATCACGACACTGCTGACTTTGAAAATCTCTTCACTCCAATTGCTCTCGTAGCCTTTTTCAAACTGCATTTTAGATTTGCTAATACGTACCGTGTCGCCGACTTTGAGTTTCTGCCTGCTATCGGGGTTTGGATGCCACTTACCGTACAGATTATCTCTGATTTGAAGCACATTGGTTTTTGAACGTCGGCGGGTGCCATCTTGATACTGAAATTCTTGGAGCCGTTGTAAGCGTCGACGAGATCTTAGAGGACGTCCACATACCTATACATGTTGTTATGGGTATAGTAGCGCCACATGCGCCCTTTCAGAGTTCTGTTGAATCGTTCCACGACGCTCGCCTTCACGTCCGGATTATTAGTGGTGTGGTAATGCACGCCTTCTTGCTTGAGAAATTTCCGGACTAGACGTGCCGTGAACTCTGTCCCCTTGTCCGTCTGTATACTTAGAGGTTTACGCCCACTTTGCTCGAAAATGTCCTGAAAGGCGTCTCTCACCACACTCCACCTCTTGGACGGAAGCGTCGACGCCCAGGCCATCTTGCTAAATAGGTCGATGACGGTCAGCAAGTACACTGCACCGTCGTTGTATTGGACGAGACTTCGCATATCGTTGAGATCGGCTTGCCAGAGATCGTCAATGTTTGTCACCACATACCGATTACGTGGAAACATTTTAGCACCGGTTTGTGTAGGGTATAAGCGTCCTGCGCACGAAGCCATTCTCTTACTTTGGCGGGATCTTTCTTTGACGCCTTTATGAGCGACGCCGCCCTGCAAACCCTGCAGGATGAGAAAGATCGTAGTAGATGTCTTCCATTAAGCTCGGAAAGGCAGCCACTTGTTTTCGTCCACCCTCTTCTTCTTCTTTGAGCGTTGCGACGGTGTAAGTGGTTGGGGTACGGGCGTCGGATCTCTAATGGGCGCCAAACATTTCGGATTCACAATAAATTTTTTCGGAACGTTTATTATTGCAGCGCCGTGAGAAACTCTCCCACCCCGTCGGTTCACTGTGTCTTCTCGCTCTGACCAGATCGTTGATTAAATCCACGATATTGGATCCGCGGAAAGGCGTATCTTGAATACTCACTTCCCCTTTATCGTCCCAAGAGATGCCGCCTCAAGACTTAATATGTTATTATAAAAGTTCAGCTTTTTTACGTGCCTTTGCCGCTACAGTATTAAGTACGGGAAGTACAGATACTTCAGGGGTGGTGTGGTGGTGGTATTTTCAGGCGGTGGAGGGTGTTAACTAAAGTGCAGATAGCGCTGCAGCACTTGTTGGTATAGAGTCCATTTAGACTTGTCGTCGAATTTTGAGGCGAGGATTTTTTCCATCTACTTGTCCAGCTCGGAGACCACTAGATTTTTGGCCGACGCCGCTTGTTGGTAGTGTTGTTCGTAACGGTGTAATGCTTCCGGGGACACCAGTATCATCTTTTTCGTGTGTTCCATCATCTACTTGTTGAACAAGAAACCGAGGGCACCGCTGATTAATGGGGCTAAAAGTAACGGTAGGAACGCTCCTCGTTTCTGAACGAGTAGTCGTCTCTTCTTATTCCAGCACTCTCCTCGTTTGACCAGCTTGCGCAACACCTGCTGTGTGCACGTAACTTTGTCTTCTGCGCATATTTCAGCGGCACCCGCCCTTTTAAATTGTTGTAGGCACACTCGCAAACGGCGTCAATCAGTTTCTTGTCAGCCGTTTTTAGCAAGGCGACGCGTTGATGGGGGTTCATGCGATGCATCGCACGTAGCAGAGGGGCCTGCTTCAACACTTGGGACTCATGGTTATGAACTGATTTGTAATCGGGTAGTGTCGGTGTTTTTATAACTTTTGCGTGGTAGGTACACGCAACACACGTCTTTGGTGCGGGTTCTATATCTGAACCATTCGGGTGTACCTTGTTTGAAATCTAACAAGATAGAGCCGTGGGGAATACTTGTAGCATCGGTGTAAGCCTCTTGTAAAACACGGAGGTTTTCAGGACATACCTGGCATGCAAAGTGTTGAATCTGACCTCTATCTCGGGGATTTTTAAAAAAACACGATATAGTGTGCGTTTAAAGAAATGTCTCTTTGGCCCCTGCCCTGGTGGAATATATTTTGTGTAGGGTACATGACGCTAATATTTTGATGGTGGCATCCTTTGGTGAAAAGATCGACGACCACTTCGTTGGCTTCACGCATCAGGTCGTCCAGGATAATCAGCTGCGGAGTCGTTACATGTGTCATCTATTTCTGGTAAACCCTTACAGAATATGACTGAGCCGTCTTGTTCGAATCCCGGTTGCCATTAAGCATAATACTACGTGATTTTATCAAATTTAACGTCACATATTGTATCCAAGTTGCGGATAAAGTCGGCTAGAAAATGTGACTTCCCGCAGCCGGAAGGGCCTCTGATGATGGCCGAAAATGGATGTTTAAACTTGTCCATAATGTTTGAGACTGAGCTTATTAGCCAGATGAACTTGTATTTATAGGAGAGGAGGGAGTGGTGGTGTAGACGTTAAAACACAATCATAACAGTTTTTACAATATTTATTTACAATCATAACAGTTTTTTACAATATATATTTATACAAATTGAAAATAGTGGCCCGATACTAAATATAATATATACAAATTTGACTAGAATAAATAATCAGGTAGGTGGAGGATTGTAACTGATGGATAAAAAAATATATAAAAAGTATCCCGGGTGCATTAAATAAAATTAAAAAAATATGCTTGTTTTCATGCAGAAAAAAATATGAAAAAACCTAAAATCTTTGAAAAATGGTATGTCAGTGGAACTGTCTAGAGTGAGAGAAAAAAAGATGATTATTCGGCCCGTCTAAATAATCACCTTTTAATCGTGGCGAGCGCGTTTACAAGGACTCTGATACCCAAACGGCAACGTATTAAAGTCATCAATTATACGCCGTTTGGTGTACACCGGCGGGTAAACCTTACTCTGCGAAACGGTACATACAGTCGCAAGACCTTTTCTTATAATTTTGTGCGGTAACTGTATGTACCTTTCCGTGGCCTGTTCGGTGACCATAGCTTTCAGAACGTCAAAATTAACGTCGTTCCAGTTGCCGTAGTTTATAGTGATCCCGCGAACCTAGCACACCGTTTTTGTTTTGGAGGGATCGCCACCGACACAGACCTGGTATGCGTAATTCTTGGACCGCCAGATACAAAGGCGCCGATGTAGCTTCCCGGCCCGTAATCCTGAAGTTCGTCAGTGAGGTCACCTAAAAAGTGTCCGGTTGGTGGACTCTGATAGACGGGACGTTCCGTGAACAGAACGCTATCCGTGTCGTGATACAAAACGCGGTCCCCCAATTGTTCAAGAATGCCGTATAAGTGCAACCTAGCCATAGCAGTCGTGTAGCACGCCACCGCCACACTCGTGTTTGGGATAGGGCGCAACGCGTCACACGAATCCTTGTAATTGAGGAACATAACCTCGTAATTAACATCTATGATGCTGTCCACGGTGATGTACGGATCCGTCAGGTATTTGTGGACGCCCTTATAGTCGTTGACAACGGCTACGTGCGGTAAATCGGGTCTTTGCCCAAACTTTCCCCATAGCGAATTTAAAAAGAATTTAGCCAGAGTGCGGAGACCGGCGTTTTTACACACAGAATCTAAATCAAGTTTTACCCCTTCCCTTTCCTCATAATTTTGAATGTAAGCTAACTTTTCCTCTCGTGAGGTACACCCCTCTGGCCATCCATTGGCTTCTTGTTTAATTTTCAAAAAAGTATCGATGTACCCGTGAAACAGCCCGCCAGAACGTGTGTGACGGTCGTAAACAGATACATCGTACTCCCACACTTCGTGCACTGCTTCAACGGTGTAGCCTTTCTCAACGGCTTTCCAGATCTCGTCAATCACCCACACGCCTGTCAACCAGCGATCTTTTTTGTCGTTGTGCCGACGCGTCTTGGTTTTTCTACTCCCGCATTTCCTACACAAGATGAACATCAACTTGTCGTGCATCCGTGTAGGCAATACGGGCAAGAATAAATCCCGCGGAGTGGTCACTGTAACTTTGGCTATGTCTTCTACTCGATCTATAGCGGGACAATCTGGCTCAAAGTGAATTTTGGGGTGGCCGACGGGGTATTTTTTGTACTTGCAAACGTACGGGTAAAACGAACACACATCCAAGTACCTGATCTTCTCTCCACAAGAAAGGTCAGCTTCGTGGAAGAGTTTTATACAATTCGTACGCCCGCCAAAGAATGCATCCCTGGGGCTGAAGGGCTCCTTGGTATACACCTCGTGCCGGAGTAAAAATCGTTGCAAGTCCTTGTGTGTGTGTTTCATCGCGTTAAACGTACACTCCCACATCTCTACGGCCACGTAGCCTGCGTTCTTAAACTTTTCCACGCAGGCAATGCTCGCTTCATAACACGTCTCCATGGTCTCGTGGCGGCTGTTTTTGATAGGGGTGGTCCTGTCCGGATAACAGAGAGGGCACCCATGCCAATAACAGCCCCGAAACAGGAAGACGGTTGTGGTATCTCCAGCTTTAACAAAGCCGTCTACATGTCGCCCTATCACGTATTCTCGCGGCCGTCACCCACATGAAGGATAGAGACACCGCGTTGATGGGCCTCCCAGCAGAGCCATTGTACGGCTACGTGCGACTGTTGGTCCGCGCACAGGTAGCCACCGTTAGGGACAATACCGACGGTATTCTCCTTAAGATGGCTTCGGCGGTAAACAAACATGGCCGCTCCAGTGATAGTACACGCCTCTCTGAAAGGATCCACCTTTGCTTTCTCCACGAGTATGTCTCTAAACTCTAGGCAGACCTTCCGTAGGACCTCTACGTCCTTCACGCAATACAGTTCCAGCTCGCGGTTACAATCAAAAACGAAATTTTCTTTAACCAATGCGTTATACCACTTTTCAAAGCGCTCCTTTCCCTCGACCGACATCTCGCCAACGCCGTAGTCCTCCTTTGGCGGCAAGGGTCCCCTATCCTTCTCGTTTTCTTTTTTGTTGAAAAAATGGGGAAAATGTCCCTTGGCCAAAGACTCGTCCAAGCCGAACATTTTGGGCATCTTGGACAACGACCGGGGAAGAAAGTTCAGCGAGTCAATAAAATGGAGCGGGCCGTAACGTATGGATATGATTTTCCCACCGTTCATGATGAGCTCTGAAGTCCATTTTTTCACCTCCATCATATATTTTAAAATGAAATTTCCATCATAGCCCTTGGCATTATGGGCTATGAGGGTGATGTCTTTAAATTTTGAAGCTTTAATTTGCTCTATAAAACAAAAAAATTGGGCCATTGTTGCATCACCCTCGAATATGCGAGTCCTATTGCCCCGCAATCGGTGCAATGATTGTCATTTTCATCTATATGAAGGCAATATTGCAACACGTCTGAACGACACAAAAGTTAGGTTCGTGCAGGTACGTGTTGACCGCACCTTGAAGAGGCGTTTCTTGTCTGCATTAAAAATCGTAAAATACAAGCATGAAATTGCTCTTTTCCAGCGACGGTTTGGCCGGGGCTTTCTTCATATAACAGAAATTCCCAAAAGGGCGATGGGTCTCGCATACTCTACAAAAAGTCTCATAACACCTGTGTGAAAATTCTGCTCTTTCCAAACTGAAAAATTGCCCACATACCTCGCAAACCTTTTTGACGTCACAGACCGACATGCGACCTCTGCAAAAACCGGGACGTTTATGGTTATCAAAACATGACTGGTTTGTAAACCGACGCCCACAATCCTTACAGGTCACAGATCGGCCTCCACTACAAGCCGGTTTAGCGTAGCACTTTATACACGCGGATTCGCATTTGTGTTTGTTCTTATGATCAAACGGAACACGGCACTTGCGGCAAAAGTACGAGCACTTAAACGCGGCTGTCAAAGATGTTATGACATCAAAATGGTTTTGCTTGTCGCCGTGAAAGTACAAATCAAGGTAGTCCTTAAAGGAATGTTTGGAGGGAGTTGGCCCCTCAAATAGGACCTGTCTCCCCCGACGTTCCCTGAACACGGTGATTTTGTATTCGGTGAGGTATGTTTGAAATTGTTTTCAGTTCGGTGAGCCCACCACCTATCAAAGATTCACACGGGCATGACGGTATAGTTCCTCTGCTTTGTATTTTTGAATAGGACGACCAATTTTGATCTGCTTAAAGGTGTTCACGTCCATGCATCCCGGTTCTCTTTTAACATCACATATAGCCTTAGCAACAACCAATGCACGGGCAAGGCAAAGTGTGTCGCCATTTTGAATAGTAATTATTCCTTTATTATTTCGGCTATACGTGCTAGCGGAGCGAGTTTATCACATTTATGATTACCCCTCCCGCGCGGCTCTTTAAAGTGGTGTAACTTGATATACGGGGGGATGAAGTGAGGAACGAATCATTGATTTGTAACACTCGTTCTACATTAGAGAGCACAGCCTGCGCGTCAAGCTGATCTGCTCACCTAAAGGAAACGAACACGGGTCTTGACGAGGAGTCTGTGTTGACCAATAGTAGACCTACGTGATCCTCGGCGCTAGCCCCATGATCCCGGAGACGTTCAAGCAAAGCATTGATTTGCACCTCGAGCCAGGTTTGAGCGTCATGATCACTCCCCGGCGTCCCTAATTGTATGGTCAATTCACGACCGACATAAAAAAAACCCTCAATTGCTTAATTCTCTCCTCGACGATTCGGAGAGGGACACCTTGTGGCAACGCTCCTCCTACCTGATTAATCAGGCCACTACTCTGTGCCGAAGATGGCCCCACCACGGGTTGCGGGGACTCCGTCTCCCTCGGGCTCGTACACCGTCTCCCTTGTGCTGAGGCATTGCGGCAGCGATGGATTGGAGGGGTGCCATAGCTGAGGGAATGGTGCCGCGATTTTCAACATCCATTTCAAACTATAACACACGTATGTAATAAATACATTTGAACATGTACAAAATACAAAGGTTAAACACACATGAATAGGAATCGAACCGGGATCCTTCACAAATACAGTTGAAACTCGGGACCCCCCTCGCAAATTCTGTGTGTAATAAATACACCCTAGGACTTACAATAATTTATTATTTGTAAGAATATGTGACTGGCTGTTTAGAATATTCATCATATTGTTAAAGAAAGCCTTACAAAATTTATTTTGAATTTCATATCAAATGACTTGGCGTATGTAACTAACTGTTTAGAATATTCATCGGGTTGTTAAAGAAAGCCTTACAATAATTTATTTTTAATTACATGACTTGGCGTATGTAACTAACTTTTTAGAATATTCATCAGGTTGTTAAAGAAAGCCTTACAATAATTTATTTTTAATTACATGACTTGGCGTATGTAACTAACTTTTAGAATATTCATCAGGTTGTTAAAGAAAGCCTTACAATAATTTATTTTTAATTACATGACTTGGCGTATGTAACTAACTAACTATTTAGAATATTCATCAGGTTGTTAAAGAAAGCCTTACAATAATTTATTTTAAATTTCATATCACATGGCTTGGCGTATGTAACTAACTAACTGTTTAGAATATTTATCAGGTTGTTAAAGAAAGCCTTACAATAATTTATTTTAAATTACATATCACATGGCTTGGCGTATGTAACTAATTTTTTAGATTATTCATCAGGTTGTTAAAGAAAGCCTCGCAATAATTTATTTTTAATTACATATCACATGACTTGGCGTATGTAACTAACTGTTTAGAATATTCATCAGGTTGTTAAAGAAAGCCTTACAAAAATTTATTTTTAATTACATGACTTGGCGTATGTAACTAACTGTTTAGAATATTCATCAGATTGTTAAACAAAGCCTTACAATAATTTATTTTTAATTACATAATTTGGCGTATGTAACTAACTGTTTAAAATATTCATCAGGTTGTTAAAGAAAGCCTCACAAAAATTTATTTTTAATTACATATCACATAACTTGGCGTATGTAACTAACTAACTGTTTAGAATATTCATCAGGTTGTTAAAGAAAATCTTACAATAAACTATTTGTAAACTCTACTATAATTACAGTCTCCCTGAGGGTTCAACCTTCCCAATTCATAATCTAATAGCGCAGTGCTAAAAATGTGTTGAGTATTATAGATCCTTCATCACCACTGGGAGTTTTTTCCATTCTCCATCCATGCAAATGTATGTACACTTCCTATAATTTTTGCTTGGGGTTTAAGTGGATAATTTAGTATGTCAACAAATATAGTTTCGAGCATTAAATTCCAGGACACCCTTTTACAGTTAGTCAACGAGTGTAGAATAAAATTATCTCACTTTTGTGAAATGTGTATAGAACGTTTTCGATCACAACCCTATTTTCTCTTCACCCAACTGTGGGTTAACTTACCTTTCATTATTCTACCCCTATAGTGTAGTGATAGCCACCATCTATACTTATAAAATAACATGTCCTGACTGATGACTGACTGACTGACTGACTGACTGATTCATCATCGCCGAGCGCAAACTATCAATGCTACAAGCAGAAATTCGGACTATATATTCATTTTGTTATGTAGGCAACCACTTAGAAAGGATTTTAGAAAATTCCACCCCAAAGGGGTCAAAATAGGGGATGATAATATGTATGAAAGTTCGTCATTTTGAAAGTTACATAAACACAATTTTGTATTTAGGTTATTGACGTAAAACAAATAAATACGTGTTTCAGGAATTTTGGAAATTTTATTTAATAAGGGATGAAAAAGGGGGTGAAAGTTTGTATTGGACTTGAATTATTTTTGATCTGAGGTCAAGTTATGGTCATCAACGTAACGTATATTTTTAAATTAATCTGTAAATACATTATGTATATTTCGTATTTGTATATAATCAACTTCCACGCGAGCAAAGCCGCGGGCAACAGCTATCTATTTGTTTAGATATTTTATATGAACGGGTTAACACAAGTACCAATTTTCCTGATTAGATGGCACAGAATAAATATAACTCGTAAATAGCAACGCATATGTTACCCTACACTATTTACTATATATTTTTATTGATTGTACTATTTGGATGTTACTCGCAGGCAAATAGTGTGTATAATTCTATGTACATCATGAGAAAGTATCTACTTTGAAGGTCGCACAGTATACCAGACTGCCGTTGTTGAGGAGATTGGGGTTTGAATCTCCTTCCACGCGAATGATAATACATGTTCTTTTAACTCTACAAGGGTGGATGTAACACACAGTTATTTTTAACGTTAATTAGTGTGTGTGTGTGTGTGTGTGTGTGTGTGTATTGATGCTGTCCTAGTATGAGTAGTTAACACATCGAGGTCAAGAAAATCCCTGAAGTTAAATTATAACACACATCAGATTAGGTTTATTTACGTAAACCGTTTTAATTAATTTCTCATGTGTGTATTATAGATGCACTTATTTTCTAAGGAATGGACATATCTGTCAGCTAGAAGAACTTCCTATATTAAATATCATGTATTAATACGCAAAGTCATGTGATCTTCATATGTCACTTGCTATACATACATACAGACACTAGTGCTGAACACACGGCATTCTGTTTTTTTTTAATGTTCTCCTACAAAATTAATGATGAGAGTGGATTTCTTTTTTTGTGAGTGTTTAGTGACAAATTTAATATAATTTAAATTATTTTATAGATTAACTTTGTTGGGAATTTGGATTTGTTAATAGTGGTTTAATTTATCAAACCAACATTTTTTAAACCGTTTCGGGAATTGAACCCCTCCTTCCACGCGAATGATAATACATGTTCTTTAAACTCTATAAGGATAGATGAAACACACAGTTCTTTTTAAACGTTAATTAGTGTGTGTGTGTGTGTTTGAATCTAAATGTGTATTGAATATCAGTAGCTAGCACATCGAGTTCAAGGAAATCCCTGAAGTTAAATTATAACACACATCAGAATAGGTTTTTTTTACGTAAACCGTTTTAATTAATCTCATCATGTGTGTATTATACATGCACTGATTTTCTAAGGAATGGACATATCTGACAGCTAGAAAAACTTCCTATATTAAATCTCATGCATTAATACCTAATAAGAACAAACTGAAGAGGGTGGATGAAAAGGTGGCTGCCGTTCAGAGCTTAATGGACGTTTAGCCGAAATCTACTACGGCCCTTCTTATCCTGCGGGGTTTGCAGGGGCGGCGTCACTCATAAAGGCATCCAAGAAAGATCCCGAAAAAGTACGAGAATGGCTTCGTGCACAGGACGGTTATAACCCTACCAAAACTGTGCTAAACAAATTTCCACGCAACAAGTACGTGGTGTCAAACAATGACGATCTCTGGCAAGCCGATCTAAATGACATGCGAAGTCTCAGAAAATCAACGACGGTGCAGTGTACTTGCTCACCGTCATCGACGTATTTAGCAAGATGGCAGGGGCGGGACGCTTCCATCCAAGACGGGGAGCGTCCTGAGAGACGCCTTTTCGGGACATTTTCAAGCAAAGCGGTCGAAAACCCTTTAAAGTATACAGAGGACAGGGGGACAGAGTTCACGGCACGTCTAGTCCGGAATTTTCTAAAGCAAGAAGGCGTGCATTACTACACCATCATAATCCAGACGTGAATGAAAAACATCGTAGAACGGTTCAATAGAACTCTGAAAGGCGCATGTGGCACTACTTTTCCAAAAAAAACACGTATCGGTATGTGGACGTCCTCCAAGATCTAGTCGACGCTTACACGGTGCCAAAATACCAGTATCAAAATGGAATCCTCGACGATTCAGAAACTAATGTGCTTCAAGTCAGAGATAATCTGTACGGTAAAAGGCCCCCAACCCGAAGCCTAAATTAAAATCGGTGACACGGTGCTTATTGGCAAATCCAAAATTCTTTTTGAAAAGGGCTACGAAAGAAATTTTGAGCGAAGAGAAATTTTCAAAGTCGCAGTGTGTGTTGAGACAACCTGTCGTCTACAGACTCACCGATCTTGATGGCGAAGAAGTGGAGGGGCGTTTTACAAGCCTTAATTGCAGCGCGTACGTCTCCTGAAACTTTTAAAGTTAAATAAAATACTACGTGTCAATGGTAAAGGCGCCAGAGAGAAGGTGTACGTGCAGTGGAAAAGTTACCCCGCCAAGTTTAATCCTGGATTCCTGCAGCTACGTCAGCGCATTACCATGAAGGACCAGTTTTTCATCACTTTGCCGAGCGACAGCTCTATGGGATATTTCCCAAAAAAATATGCTCACGAATTTGCCACGCAATTTCCCTTCCGTCTTACACTCGAGGGCAGGGTGGGAAGTCGCTATGGCTGAATTTCAATATCCTTGTTCTTCACCACCGTACCCGAGGGTCAAAAATTGTATGGTAAACAGGGTGGACGCTAAGGGTGTGGAATAAATATTCAAGGATCTTTATCCCTGCTGGAAACTACAGCACAAACCCAGGAATTGATTAAAGCTCTAAACGACATAGATACGTTTCAAGGGGAATTCCGAAGTTGTATTAAGTACACAAGCTTCAACAAAAAAGTGGAAGTTATCTCTACAACAGATTTTACAGCTGCTGGTCTATCAACCCAGCTAAGTCTACAGCTCGGTTTCGATCCACGACTAATCTGTTCAAAGTATCAAAGTCTCCATACGCCGCCAACATTTACTAGGCCTGCCCTCGCAAATGTACATCTACACGGTATGTCAAACCGCAGCCCGTGGGGGGACATTGTGGGCACCACTGTTACGTATGGGTCAGTATTAACAACGTAAACAAATCTCTACGGAATACATAAGACGTTAGCTACGACCCGTTGCACTACATGCCGGTGCTTAGAAGGGAAATTGAAAGCTTGGAAATCAATATAAGAACCGACACGGGTGAACCTGTTCCTTCGAGTTTGGAAAAGTGTGCGTGAAACTTCATTTTTTGGCGCTGCTCAACATGAATGTCCCTACCAAAGATATAAAGTCAACCAGGCTGGAACAGGAATATCTTCGATCTACCACGGTGTTCCCTATCAAAGAGGGCATGGGATAGGAAGTTATTTCGCGGCATTTTCAAAAGCGTTTGTACAGTTTTTCTTTAGAATCGGAGCTAAAGCCATCGGAAAACAGGCGCTTTATACGGGTATCGACGTGCTCTCCGACGTTGCCAACCAAGGGATCCTTTAAAAGAGGCCCTACGGAAACGTGTCGGTGAGGCTGGAACAAACCTGAAAAGCAAGGTGAAGAGAAGATCAGCACGCTGATGACCGGTCTTTCGGGAAAGGGCGTCGTAAGAAGCAACGACGTCATTTAACGTCGTCACTCGACGTAAAAGATCAAGAAAGTAGATAAATATATTTTCAGTTAAAAAGTCTTTTCTACACCCCAGTCCTGCGAGTGTGCCAGCAGCGACTCGTTCTCTTTTCCGTGCCACCCACTCAAACCAGTCTTGAAAGTGGATAATGGCTCCAGTTACAAACCTGTCTCTTCCCTCACCGATGATTCACCCATCGAATTAACCGTTAAGGACAAGGCGAGTTCTTTTATAGATCTTTCACAGATTATGCTCTATCTCAGGGTTGCCGTCTGAAAACCGACGATGGCGCTTTCACCAAGGTGGATCAGATTGCACCTGTTAAAAAACCTGGCTGCATTCGCTATTCACGCAGGTGGACATGTTTTTAAACCAAAAAAAATATCACCGCACAGCACCACGTATGCCCATAGAGGTACATTGAGACGCTGCTCAATTACAACAGTGAAGCCAAAAAGAACGCTTTTGACTTCCCGTCTGTGGTTCGCAGACAGTCCTGGAACCTTTGGGAGGCTAAAAGCCAACACAAGGGTTTGAGGCCCGTCGCATCCACCACAAAAAATAAGACGGTGGAAACTTTTTTGGGGTTTCTACACGGTGACGTGTTTAACCAAGAGAAATACCTTTTGAACGGCACCGAACTCATAGTCAAGTTGGTCCGTTCCCCCTGACGGTTTAGTATTTTGGCGGTCCCTGAACTCCCTCACTTTAAGGTTCACATCGCCGAAGTGGTCTTCTAGTGCGACGTGTCAAAGACCCTTCTTTTATTGTTGGCACACGCCAAAGCATTAAACGTCAGTCCCCCAAAATATCCCCTCACCCCTTGTGGAAGTAAAAACACTCACTATTCCTACTTGTGTGAAAGGGAAAAACACTGGACAAGTATTCACGGACAGTTACCAACAGTGCATCATGGAATTTGTGTCAAACATGGCGTTCAATGGGAAACGCACCAAGAACCCGTTCAACTTTCAAACCTACGGTATGAACCATTTTCGTGTACGTGGACGGGGAAAATAGTACCGTCGAAACGTCACAGCCCGATTTTTCAAACGGACACTTGTCCTGTCCTACACCCGTGTTTTCTGGAACGGGTATCCATTTCATGAACGAGGGGGAGTGACATCACACGAGAAGCCTTCCCCAAGGGGTATCATCTCATGGCTTTCGATCTCACACCTAATCTGTCGCTCACATGACATCGCATTTGGAAAATTTTACGAGACACGGTTCTCTGAGCATCGAAGTGAGCTTCACCCGGGCTCCCCGAAACCGTCAACTGTATCGTGTATGGCAAGTGTGCCAACATATCACCATTGACAAGGATAGAAACGTCGTACTTATGGAAAGTTAATATAATCGGCTTCCCGCCCTTTTCCCCCTCGTTTAAACAATGGCGTCATTGTGAATTTCCAGAGTTTCATCGATGACAACATCGAGTTTATCGTCAAGGGAAACTGAGTGTTTTTTCTGTATGTGGACATTACTTAACATTGTGTGTTGAAACCTCCATGCGCTATCGAAGAACTTTCCACGATGCCAGAAAGAAAGCCGACTATATAGTCAAAAATCTGCACGGATCACCTGGGATTACGGTGATGGGGATTACAGCCCTCGAATCCCTCATCTCCCGTACCACAGCGCGTGCAAAAAAACCGTCTACATCAAGGGGTCAGAAAAAAATGTATCTAGTCAATACACGGTTACACCCATCGAAATTTTCTGACGACAGAGGTTGTTCGTCACTGAAAACACTTAAATTGGGGCGCACCATGTGCATGGCACATAGTTCTGTATGGAATTTCTGCTCTGCCTCTATCGTCTGGGGACTTCGAGACTGGATGATTGAAGATGGGCACGCACACCATAAGACGTGCGCTGGAAAACAAGTCCGTGGTTCCGTTCTGTACGGTCGGGTGTTTTCCCTGCTGATCAACTCCCCGCAAGAATAGCTCGACCTGACGCTCTGTCACCAACACCGATCTACACCCCCAAACCCTGGGACGCATTGGGTCCCCATCTTTATCGAAAAGAACGGCGTGGTAGAATACTTTGACAGTTAAGGTTTTCCACCGCGTATAAAGACACATCTGGCATTTTACGCAAACACTTTTCGCACTTTCCCATAGCAAGCTACAACTTCAAAGCATGCCTCAGACGTTTGCGGCCATTACTGTCTCTTTTACCTTCTCTATCGCACCCAGAACATTCCGCTGAAAACTTTCCAAAACCTTTTCTCACCACCAATATACAGCCAAAGACGCTAAGGTGGTGAGATATTACAAGGATTTTTCAAGACTGTAGGGGCATGCCGCCCTTCAAGAGGCCGTTTTCCAGGCGGCGTGCGCCTATAAAAGGGGGGTCCCAGCAGTGTGCCAGCCATAACCACCCGAAACATCATGGAAGGTCAAGACGTTTGCGGTAGCAAAGTAAAACCCGAGAAACCATTGCCCTCCAAGTATTTTCAACACATTGTTCCCGCTGGATGGATCGACAAAAGCAGTTATCGTCGGCATGAGTGTCAAGTACAACTTTACGCCTATGTCCATCTAGAAAATTGTGGAGGGAACTGCGCCGTGTTTAATCGTACAGAATAGCAAGAACTGGGAACCTACAAGTCGGTCATATCAAAGTTTTTCACCAACACGCAAACCTCCTCAGAAGATTAGTTGACTAATCACGAAATCTCTCTGAGACGCATCTGTGGTGACCGTATGGGGCGTCTCAACGAGAAACAAGACGCTGGAATCAAAGGGGCGCCTATCTAGCACCTATCTTGGCGGTCTTTGTGAGGTATGGGAAACCCCATCGCGTCACCGTCGACGGACGGGACATGTGGTCGACACCCCTCGCGCGCTATTGCAAACAATTTGATTTGACACACTCGTTGTGGATTATGCGACACGCTAACAGAACGACGGATGTCATCGACCTAGAACAACCTATGGTGGAAAAGCACATCAAAAAACTGGATCTTATCAGTGCTACTACTATACACGTCAAGTCATCGGTTTGGACTATTACATGTTTTATTGTGAACTAAAAACAATTTTACTAACGCATCTAAATGACACTGTTTAAAAGAATGAACGAATTATGCGTCATTCCTGTAAAAGTGTATGATAAATATTATGTATGATGATGTATTTAATTTTTAATAATTATATATTTGTTTTATTCACGCAAACCTATTTTCATTTCTCGTAGTGTAACCAGATATGAGTCTAGATTTGTCAAACGGCTAATCTTATAAAACCATACATGTTGCCGGTAGATACCAAAAGACAATTTTATTGATTTTGTGTTGTATAGCAGCCCCTAATGAGAATTATGAATCACTGTGACGTTTCCCCTGGAAAGAGAAAGGCCCTAAGTGTGTATTTAAGAGATGTGTCATGGTACCACTATTCCTGTTCACTTGTCTTGTGACCCCCCAAACTGGCGCCGGTATGAGTCATCAGGGTTGCGATTAGCAATGACGTCATCGGGTAAAACCCATTTCAAAAAGCGGGTTGCGACATCATTCAAGGTCGTGTCTCGACTTGTCTTGATTGTCTCGACTTGTCTTGTAAACACGACAGACTGGCGGGCCCGGTATGAGTCATCGGGTTGCGACCCGAGCGATGAAGTCATCGGGTAAAACCCATTGCAAGTGAAGGTTGCGACATAATTCAAGGCCGTGATCTATTCTTGTCTCGACTTGTTTTGTCGACCCACCAAATGACGCCAGGTATGAGTCATCAGGGTTGCAACAGAGCGATGACGTCATCGGTAAAAACCCATTGCAAAAGAGGGTTGCGACATCATTCAAGGTCGTGTTCGACTTGTCTTGACTTTTTTCGACTCTCTTGACTTTCTCGACTTGTCTTGTCAATCGCCCGACTGGCGCCAGGAAGGGTCATCAGGGGTTTCGACAGAATATGAGTCATCGGGAAAAACCCCTTGAAGTAAAGTTTGCGACATCATTCAGGCCCGGGTTCTATTCTTTTCAGACTTGTTTTAAAACCCACCATAGGGGGCGGGGTTGAGTCCAGGGTTAAACAATCGAACGTAATCGGAAAAAACCCATTGCAAAATGGGGGTTTTTCGACATAATTCAAGATTGTTCACTTGTTTGTAAACCCCCCCTTTCATGGGAAAAAAACCATTGCCACATAAAAAGGGGGGGGGAAAAGAGGTTTGCCGGGGGGGAAATGTTTCGTGTACAGCTCACTTTTTAAAGGGGCACTTTTTTTCCGTCTTCTTGTCTTGTAAACCGCAAACGGGCCCCCGGGATGAGTCATGGGGAAAAAACCCAAAGGGGGGGGTGTTGCGACACCCAACCAATTTTTCGTCACACAATCAGGGTCAAAGTTCAAGGGTTTAAAATTGGTGCCAAACGCCCCCGAAAGCTCTTTGGTGACACTAGAATCACGGGAGGAAACCCCCTCGGCGCGCTTAGTTTTTTTTTTAAAATTATTTTTTTTTATTTGGTTGAAACACCCCCCCACCTGCTAGGCACGTGTTTCCCTTTTGGGTTTTTTCGAAAACCCAATTCTTTAAAAACACCAAAAAGCATTTAGGGCCCCCCCCCAAAAAATTTAAAATAAAAAATTAAAACAAAAAACCCAAAAATTGTAAAAAAATTAGGGTTAAAAAATTTGTTTATTACATTTCCGGAGGACATAGTTAAAATTTTAAAACTTTTGATCAGTGGGGGGGTTCTTTTGTGCTTATTCGCAAGTATTTTATAGTTTACAAATTTGCCCCCCCGGCATTTTTGTTTAGATTAAGAAACTTAAAAATTAAAAATTTAAATAAAAGATAGTTTTTTAAAAAGGGAAAAAAAGGTTCTTTTAATAAGAAAACCCGGGGTTTTTTTCCGGAAAACGATTAGAACCCCTTCTTTGGGCCCCCAAAAATTAAAAAGGGATTATTTTTTGGTTTAGATTAGATGCAAAAAGAGGGGAAAGGGGGGTTTTAACCCCGGTTGGGTCCCTGAAGGGGGTTTTTCCCAAATGGTTTTCCACTCCCCTTTATGAAATGTGGGTGACTTCCAAAATTTTAAAACCTTTAAATCCCGGGAAAATTAGTGTAATTTTACATATGGTATAAACCAAATGGGTAAAACAAAAAGCTTGAAAAAAAAAAGTGAAAAAATCAATAGATTAAACCAACTCCATATAATTTTTTTTTATTGTTTTGTATTTTATTTTTTTTTCGAACCCCCGATTTAACAAAATTCGACTTTCAAAAATAGCCTATTCTAAGAAAAAACCCAACAGCAATCACTCCAAATTTTTTTTGTTTACCCTTTAAAAAATCGTTACCATGCCCGGGTTTGGGGACTGAACCCAAAAACAGTTTTTAAAAAACCCACCAATTCGGTAAAAGGGGGGATTCCTTTCCCGTTTAATTTTTGGGAAAGGAATTTTTTGCCCCGATGATTAATAAAACGTGCAAGGGTAAGAATATAATTCATATACCGACGACCACCACTCTTTGGGGGGCTGGGGGTTTTTTTTCCCAAAAAATTTTATGGGATGTTTTGGGGGTTTTAAAACTTTAAATTGCAATAAAAAATTTTTTTTAAATATTTAAAATAGTCTCGGCAAATTTCAAAAAATGCCAACCCATAAAGCTATTAAAGAGAATAATTTGTTTTCATATAAAGAAAAATTTTTTAAACATTTTTAAATTTTAAAACCATATTATCAATTTTCAATTTTTTTGTAGGGGCCCCCAAAAATTTAGCTGGCCCTCATTTTTTCCCCCCAAACTGCCCAATGATGTTTTTATTTGCAAGCCCAGGCACGTGTATTTTTCCCATTTTAAAAAACCCTAAAACAATAAAAAGTTTTTTTGCTATTGACACGGTTTTTTTTTTTAAAAAAAAAATTTTTGGGTTTTTGCAAATTTTTTTTTCCCCAAAAAAAAATTTATAGGGAAAACAAAAATAAAAACTTACTAACAAAACAAATTTTTTTTTTTTTTTTTTTGAAATATTTTAGAGGGTATACTTTTTTTTTTAAAACCCCTATAGAAAAAACCATTTTAACTTTTCAAGCTTGTTTTAAACTCTTTTTCAGAACCTAAATATTTTTTTGTTTAAAATGAGTTAAAAATTTTGATTTTTTAAAAATTTTTTAAAAAAAACAAGTTTTTTAAAAAAAATTTTTTTGGGATTTATTTTACTTTTACTATAAACCACATAATTTTTTATAAATTTTGATGCTTTTACCATTAAAAAATAAGGTAATTTTTAAAAAACAAAAAAAAAGTTTTTACTTGTTTTTTAAAAAATAGCGCTGACAGAAAAACAATGGGGACGGGGAAAAAGGGGGGTGGCCCTTTTTTAACCGCATTGCGAGTTAAGAGTAAAAAGGCTATAGGCATTAACCACCGAGTGGGGAAGAAATAAAAACCCCGGTTAAGGGTTTTATTTAAAAATTTTGGGGTTTATCATCATCTGGGAAATTTTAAAAACAAGGGACTTTTTTTAACCCTTTAGTGAACTTGTCACTTTAAAAAAAAATTTTTTTTTAATTTTTTAAAAAATTATAAAAAACCCCCCCCGGGCCCTGGGGTTTTTTAATTCCCCCCTTTTTTGAAGGGGCCCCCCCATTTTGGGTGTTTTGGTTTGCCTTGTCCATTCAATAAAAAATTTCATCTAAAACGTGTATTTTTTAAAAATTATATAATAAAAACTAAAAAATAGGAATACCCCAAAGTGAGTTTTTTTTTGGGCTCCCTTTTAAAAAAACACTTTTTTCTAAATGTAAACTTTTTTTGGGAGGTTTATAATTTCCCCCTTTTTAATAAAATTAATTATTGTATAGGCCCTTTAAATTTCTTTGGGAGCTATGTTTTAAAATTTTTTGGGGGCTTGGTTTTTCCCTTAAAAGTTCATGTTAGAAATTTATTTTTTAAAAATTTTTATTTAAACTTTATTAGTATGGCACTTTATAAAAATTTTAATTTTTTTAAAATTTTTTTTGTTTTCCCGGAAATGTTATAGGGCTGTCAAAAAATTTTTTTTTTTCAAAGCAATAATTTTCAGGGGTTTAAGCATAAAACCAAATTTTGGGAACAAATTTCCCCCTAAAAGGTTTTTTTGGGGGTTTTTTTAATAACAGTACCCCAGTAACTAAAAGTTTTTTAAAAAATTTAAATGCCAAAAAAAAGAGAAATTTTTGTAGAAAAAACACGTCCAATATTTTATTTTTTGCTCCCTAATTAAAAATTTTTTGCTTTTTCCCGTCCCCGGGGTTCGCCCGCAATAATTTAAAAGGGTCTTTTAATTTTTACTAAAATTTATTTAAAAAAAATACTTATTTTTTTTTAAAATCTATGGTTTTTCTCACTTATAGGGTGTAAATAATTTCGCGTAAGTTGGGGAATTTATTAAACTTTTAATTTTTTTTTTAAAAAAATTTTTAGTAAAGAAAAAATATTATTAAAAAATCAATTATCAATTTAAAAATTTTTTAAAAATTTTTCCCCTTGATTTTAAGATAAATAAAAAAATAAATAAAAAAATGTTTTTTGAACTACATACTAAAATTACACAATTTTTTTTTTATTAGTAGAAAAAACTTACACTAATTACTATTTTCTTTAATTTCAAAAAATTAAACCCCCAAATTCTTAAAAAAAATAATTTTAATTTTTTTATAATATAAAAAACAAAATTTTAATTTTTAATATTAGAAAAAATTTTTTTTTTTCACTTTTTATATTCTACAAAATATTTCTGTAAGAAAAATTTTACGATTTGTTGTTTTTTTGGCAAATAAATGGAAATTTTTAAGCATTCGTCCTTTTAAAGGCGACATACATTGACCGTGGGAAAAAAACACAGGTGTTAAGGGGAACCGCTTTTTTTAAAAACCCGGCCCCGGAAATTTTGTAAAAAATAGAAAAAAAAATCTTCACTGGGAAAATGTAAAATTTTAAAATTTAAAACCCCGGTTTTTTTGGGAAAAATTGGAATCCTTTGGGAAAAAAAACTCCATCTCCTTTTGATCCTCCGTGAAAATAAAGCCTGTATGACGTTTCTCCCATCAATTAGCGTATTCTGGGACCATTGCACAACCTGGGGCCCTCAAAATTAGCATCCAAAAAGGGACGCAGATCTTTAAAATTTAAGAAATAGGAGTCACATCTTTTTAATTCCCAAAGAGTTTAAAAACCACGGGGGGTAGGGGTATTATATCACTTGCCTTACGGGGAAAATATTGACGATACAAATTTGTTTTACCGACTACATCGTTAATTTTTTGTTTTTAATTTTATTTACAAAAATCTTTTTTGGGGACAGTTTTCTGCTCTCTCCACAAAACCCCCCTTCGCTAGACATGGTTTGGTTTTTAAAATTTTAAGGAAAACCCTTTTGAAAAAGAGCTCCCCCCCGTCGTAAAGGTAATTTTATCCCTCTTCATTGGTTTTTAAAAAACCCCTCCCCAATTTTCACAGTTTACTGGCTATGCTCCAATTTTTGGCCTTTTTATGCGGACCCCTTAAATTTCACTAAGATGAATTTTTTTTTCTTTAATCCAAGTGATGTTTTCCCTTTTGGGGGGGGGCATTTATTTCACTGCTGGGTACCCCCCCTAAAAAAAAGGTTTGGGGTTGTCTGAAATCTCCCGGGGTAAAAAATACCCCCAGCCCCCGCGTCTCGTTGGGTACGGTTTTCCTGCAGGCTACGGTTTTCCCTTCTACCACCTTTTTACGACAGCATCATCCCCAAAGATCAAATTTTTTCTTGCATTTAAATGCCCCGCGACCCCCGCTCTTGCGTATTGCAATTTTGGGGGTTTTTTCGGGTTTTTAAATTTTTTTAAACGGGAATTTAAAAAAACCCAGTGTCAGGGCCTTCCCCACTGAGCAAAGTGCAGCGGAAACCAAAAATGCCAACCCCCCCAAGGCATTTTTCGAAATTTTATGGTTTTTTTCCAAAAAAAAAAATTTAAACAAAAAAATTTTTTGAAAAACACCCCCGGGGGTTTGCAGTTCGAAGTAAATTTTGTATTAATTTTTAACCCCCAAATTTGGGGGGGGGGCAAGTTTTGAAATTTATAACGAGGTTTCCCCGGGGGGGTTTTCCCCCCTCCTTTGGTTAAAGACCCTTTGAAACTAAAAAGAATTAATTACCAGAATGGTTTGGTTTTGTTTTATACTTTTTTTTTTATACAAAAATGGGGAAGGGGGCTATGGGGTTTTTCTTTTTTTAAAAGAGAATATAAAATGGCACTTTTAAAACTGTATGTGTGTGTTTTGAAAATAAAATCTTAAGCCCAAAAAAAAAAGAGCCCATTTAACACTCTCTTCTGGTATAATGTTTTAGTTATAAATAAAAAAATTTTGTTTTAGAAATTATTTTTTGGGGGTTTTGGGGAAATTTTCCCCGTTTACCCCACCCCCTTTAATGCGCCCCCCGGGTTTAATAAAC